>JAFHBW010000360.1:0-26135 GCA_019022765.1 Westerdykella sp. P71 | reverse complement strand
GTTTCTATCCTCCTTCGAGGCGGAATGACCCCAGATCTCATCTGGGTTAAGCCCTCTGGGCACCAGCCCATTACAAGAACGGTCCACCTGCATGGTCACTTCTATTCTATTTGCGTATCACGTGACCTCTTTATTAGCGTCGATAAATATTTCCTTCGAAAAAACAGAGAGAACGTTGAGACTTTCGTGTCGAGAATTGATGAACGGAATGATTCTTTAGGAACGTCTTCTGTACAGAAAACTGCGCAAGATATGACTAGTCCTCCTCGCAAAGTGGTGCAACAGAATTAAGCGCGCACTCGACCTATGGGTACACCTAGCTAAAGAATAAAACCCCAAAGAAAACTAAGCTGCCAACTGGAATTTAGAGTATGCAAATATTATTAACTTTTAGGAGTGTCCGTACCTAAATTATCCATCGTGCCGCAAAAACAACAATACCCGTTTTGAATACCTACAGGAGGATAGCATATAAAACCATTACCCCTCATATATTTGAATAGGTCTAGTTAAATCTCAAAATTGCCTTTGTTCGTTTGAAAATGCAGAAAGAAAAACTCGAAATGAGTTGTTGCCTGTCACCCGGCTTCTGGCGAGAATGGTCATTGGCAGGTGTGCAATGCTTTTAAGGGACTGCGCATGCATGTGGCGTTTTTGCTCCCATCCAAGTCAGAGAAAAAGGGCCGCAGTATCCTAACAAATCTCGTAAGCTCAATTCCCTACCTGCGATAATAAAGTAAAGGTAAGATGCTCCTAGAACTTGTATTCGGCAGCTACAAACAATACTGAGCCGTTAGAGGTGTACCCTTTTATTATTTACTTGCAGATTAACTCGCGAAGAGTCTCCATAAGATGGCAGTGGTTTTTGGACTTGGTGCGACACTTTTTCTGCCACCTAGGTGGCTCGCTTCAAGCTTATTCTATACGGGATCTGAATGCCGTGTTACCCTAGGGTAGCGCCTGGGAGAACAAAAAGATAACCACGGTCACGGGTGTGCTGGCTTTCGGCGTGAGAAGGAGTCCTCCATACGTTTCGCTACCTGAGGTTCGCAAATCTGAAGCCTCGGTGCCAGAAAACCTATTGAGGGGTTGCATGCTTATAGTGGGAAGTGAATGGCCTACCCGATTGCCGCCCTAGTGTTGCTGCCGAATCTGGGTGCGCGAGTCGTTCCTGTTTACATTAGCCAACCCCACCCCACCTCGGTCAATCACGACATTCGACCATATAGCGCAAACATCAAATTGTGCTCATATAATAACGCCTAGCATATACCTGCAGAGTGAAGCAATTGCACGATACATTTATCACACCGTCACCATCACGCTATCGACGATGCCGCATGTAAAAATCGCCGACCTTACTATTCCAGATGACCCACAATGCTTGCCTCAGCCGCTGAGGATTATCCATGTTGGAATGGGAGCAAGTGGCCTTCTGGCAGCACACAAAGCCCGCAAGTTTTTGACAAACTACGAGTTGGTCTGCTACGAAAAGAACGACACCATTGGTGGTACTTGGTACGAGAACAGATATCCAGGATGCGCGTGCGACATTCCGGCTCATACTTACACCTTCCCATTCGAACGTAACCCAGAGTGGAGCGGCTACTACTCGTATGCGCCTGAAATTCAAGACTACATGATGCGATTCTATGAGAAGCACAACCTAGAACCGTTCGTCGTACTCAATACCAAGGTCGTCGCGGCTACATGGGACGAAATGGCGGGGAAATGGTCCGTCGAACTTGAGAGAAGTGACGGGTCTAAGTTTACTGATACATGTAACATTCTCATCGATGGTTCCGGTGTACTCACGAAATGGAAGTGGCCCGACATCCCAGGACTTCACGACTTCAAGAGCGTTCTTGCACATTCCGCCAATTGGTCGCAGGATCTTGACTGGTCCGGCAAACGGGTTGCCGTTATCGGAACGGGATCTAGTTCTATCCAAATGGTCCCGAAGATCGCGGAGGCAGCCGAGCATCTGACGGTCTTCGCCAGGAATTGCACGTACATATCGCCTCAGATGGGATCTGGTATCACAAACACCGAAGCTGATCCAGAGGCCATGGACCCACAAGCCGCCGGAAAACATCAATACACAGAGAAGGAGAAGCAGCGTTTCCGGGAAGACCCGGATTACCACCTCAAGTATTGCACTACCGTGGAGAAAGCCATCGTCGGCGGATGGGACATGTTTTACCGGGGAAGCGAACTAAACCTCATGGCCAAAAACGCATATGCGGGAATCCATTGCGGAGCGTCTCCGCGACCGCGAGGATCTCAAGAAATTCTTTATTCCATCTTGGTCGCCTGGTTGCCGCCGGCTCACACCGGGTGAAGGCTATCTCGAAGCGCTAATACGCCCGAACGTTACCACCGTGTTCAAAAATGAAATTACCAAAGTGACACCCGCCGGGCTCGTCACAGCCGATGGCACCCTACACGCTGTTGATATCTTGGCCTGTGCGACAGGGTTTGATGTCCAGTATTTCCCACACTTTCCCGTTCGAGGGATTGGTGGGCAGTTGCTGCAAGATGCCGCCGAGCCAAATATTTATGCTTCAATATCCGCCCCAGGATTTCCCAACTACTTCGTCATCAACGGTCCCCGTGGCAATTGGGGCCAGGGCTGCGCGCTTCCGTCACATGAGGTGCAGATGGAGTACATACTGCAAATGGCCCGGCATATGCAGGAAGATCGCCTCAAGTCTGTCCAACCCAAACAGAACGTCACAGACCAACTCAATGCCTACATGGACGCATGGCACAGGAAGCACTCCATCTGGCAAGAGGATTGCAAGTCCTGGTATAAGGCGAATACAAAGGATGGAAGGGTTTATATCTGGCCAGGCAGTCTGCTGCATCTTCTTAAGTTCTTGAAGAGGCCCAGATGGGAGCATTATGAAGTGGAGTATGAGGATCAAGACAACATTTGGCAATTTCTGGGAAATGGGAGAACGATTAGCCAGGTCAAGTACGGGAAAGATGCACCAGTGCCTTATATCCGAAACGATGAAGACCGGCCGTGGGACATTGAATAGGTTTTCTCTTCATACACACCATTCATCTCCATTTCCAGTACTCGAATCTAGTTTATTTGACCTTTCATCATACATCCGATCGCTTCCACCATTTACAATATCGAGGTTAACCCATGTATCGCGGCGCGGAGGTCGGCCAGTGTGGATCCTGACAAAGGTAGTCGCATACAGCCTCGCCGCTAAAACCCATAAACACCCTGAACGGAATTATGAGCGCCGAAATACGGACCAACCCTTGCCGCCTGTCGTTCCGGTTTCATGACACCAATATGAGGAACAAGCCTCTGAACACATCGCCACGAAGTCTGTTGGCTTGGCCGGATCCGCGGTGATAAAAGATCCGTGCTTTTCCCGAGGCAAGAACTTTGTTGTTAGAGTGGTCGCATATACTGCCATAGCGCTGGAGGAAAAGAGGGCGAGAGTGGCTGGGCAAATGAGCATGCTGTTGTAATAAGCGGGACCAGGTGTGAACAAAGAAATTTCGAGCTGAGAAGCGGCGCATTCCTTTGCTTTAAACATTGAATATGGTAGCTGCCCATTCCTCCCAGCAGCCGGTGCGACGTAAGGATTGGATATGCTGGAGGCGTCTGTCGCTTCGGGTGACATCTCACTAGAGACAGATCACAAGCCGTTGATTACAGTGTCTCGGAGCAATGTTTGAGAGCCGAATGGGGACTATCTGGCATCATATGCCAGCGGCTTCCTTTGCGGCTTGGATCGCCCTTTTCCTGTCTATCCTTCTGGCCAGCATTTCTACAACTGGGCTCCCAATTCCGGCTTCAAGCATATATTGGCGTTCCCAGCGTGCTTCTAACCATGGAAGGTTCTGATCAGGAAGTGGCTTGAGGGATACACCCGCAGGGACTGATGGGAACCGGTGTTTGTATCCTGCGACTGAAAATCCAAAGACGGCGCCACCGGCCGCTGCGGGGCGTTCCAAGGTTCCATCAGCCATCTCTAGGGTCCCGTCCTGTCCTATGAACGCTTTTTGGAAGCGTGACCCGCTGTTACCATCCAAACCGTCCATTATATCCGATCGGTGCGCTGCTTCGTAAGGAGTAGAGCCACAAACGTGCCCGACTCTACCAGCTACTGGAGCAGCCGATTCTCCATTTAGACCTGGTAGCCGAGTCTCTGGCTCCTCTGGAAGGGTGAAGCTGTTCTTCCGAGAAAACCCAGCGTGAGCAGAGACCTGATGCGCCTGCAAGTTTTCTGACGCCGCTAGCCAACGGTCAAAGTTGAAACTCAGTTGCTCTGGCAACGGCGCGGTGAGGACATAGTCCGCCTGTTGCACGAAGAACGCGTCTCTCGTCTTTTGGTCGTATCTATCAACGGCCACAGCGTGCTCCCTCACTGCCTTATATTCCGCCAACACCTCTTCAGTAATTAGGCTACTCTCGTAGGCGGAGTCCCCTTGCTCGTAATCGCGAATCAGAGACGCGGAAACGTCCTTCAAGTACGCACCCATTCCGATGCTCCACTCAGGCTTTGCTGCCAGTCCATTTCGAATGTAGAACTGTTACATTTCCTCTGACACGTCATGGTTTTCTGCTTCACAGTTGATGAAGCTTGGTCCATCCCGGTGTTTGAGGTCCAATCCCTGGCGATGGAGGAAGTTGTCAAGAGCAATGCTCTTTGGACATACCGCAATTGGCGCCATCAGGTCATCTTCCGTGAAATCGGCGCATATTACGGTAGCCGGAGTATCCGGAAGTTGGTTAGGTTCGCTTAAGAGTGTGCTCACTGTTTCGGTGTAATTGGAGCAGATACTGCATCCATCAATGAGCTCGGGAGCAGTGACGTGTACCTTGATCTCCGCTTTGCACAATGAGGACTCATCGCCGAGGGAAACTCCGCCCGTGGTATCCTCCTGAAAGTGATCTCCTTGAGCAGTGGCACTCAAGTTGAGCTGGGGATCAAGGCTGATTCTGCCACTGAGATCTATGCGACCGTCGTTAGCGTCGTAAATGAGACGAAGTCAATAAGTACTTACAGACACCACCATTATTGTAGTCAAGCTCTGGGTTAGGTGACCGCCCGTGGAAGAGTACGACGTCGGATCCGTCATGACCGCAAGGATTGTCATTGTTGTGGGTGCGCCCACGGAATACGACAGTATTCTGAGCGTGACCACTAAACAATACAATATCTTCGGCGTCGCTTCCAGTATTGTTTTGGTTGGAGGAGTACCCGGAGTCGCTGGTCGGGGTGGACTTGCTGGGCCGAGCTCTCTGAGATGTTGTCGTACGGGTGTTCGTCTGGAGTGCGGCTATTCCTGAGGGTTCGTCTTTACAACCGTGTTCTACGTGTTTTCTCGTTAATATGGGTATAGAACATGCCGGTTGCAACAATGACTCACGCTGATATTGATGGCCTTGGGTCATATCTTGGAGCATCTGGCCAAACCGGACAATAGTCTCCCCAAGTGCGCCATGCTGCCGTACCATTTCTTCGTAGACTCTTCTCATCTCAACTGTTGAATAGAGGGCGACGCCGGGCGTGATGTTGAGTGGATGCGCAGCAGCATCGCGGCGTGGCTCACCAACCGACATGCGGCGGCCTGCGAGGAAGTTCCATGGATTCTTGACCTTGGGGTCCAGCGAAGCGCCGCTCTGCCCGCGGTGAGGCTTCAGCGGAGAGGGCCCTGAAGGTACCGCGATGTGGTACTGATTTCCCGTGAGGAGAACGTCGTTGTTGTGGTTCATGATCACGGTTGAGGATGATGGTATAGACACGTATATATGCCGGTAAAGATTTAGAGGATTGGAAAAGCTTATGGGTTGGACGCTGGTAAAGTGCGGGTTGAAAAGGTTTGGTTGCAGGTTACAGGTTGTGGTTGTGGGTGGGTCGCGTGGGAGGTTTGTTTAGGTCAAGTGCTCGATCGCAAGTTGAAATTCTTATGTGTGTCTAGCGAGGAGGGCATGACGTCAAGCAATTTTGTTATCAGATAGTAATTTTGCTAATAGAGATCTGTGATAGGACAACAAAACGGAAGCCGGTCCGGTGAAAGACGCAGAAGACATTTCACTACCATCAGCCATGAGTTTGACACTACATGTCTGCCGAAGGGGAGCCGGTACCCAGGATAATAATTTAAAAGACTAGAGACAAATGGCCCAATCAGTTGCAGCTTTAAACAATGTTTGGGTCAATGATGCCACTCCTAAGCTCTGGAAGTTACAATGTGTCGCAAATGTCTTCTCGGGACCTTAAGACCTGAACTGACTGGTATTCTTCATATCGCATTAGAGATTCTTAGCTAGTCTCCGTTCCTCAAGTGCAGGTTGTCTTTGTGAATTTGCAACCACTTATGCTTATTGTGTTTGGGACTCGGGAGCGGGTGATCGGGCTTCGAGTGAAAAACTTGGGAAAACCGAGGGCGACGTAACGATGAAGCGCAAAGGAAAAAGCATTCCCAGAATCCCACAAGTTTGTAGAGCGAAGAATAATGAGCAGTAAAAGAAAGCTGTCTTCTTTGCGATAGTTTCACAGCTACTAGGGTACCCTAGAGGGAGCAATGGCCATATCTGAAAACTTGAGAGTGGACGCTCTCGTGCGTTCTTAACCATGACATGCTATGTTTCAATAGCTATTATAAAAATATTCTGAGTTATAACTGCGTATCCTTGCTCTTAAGTAACCACTAACAGACGTAGTAGCAAGTCAAGGGCTAGCGGATTGGGCGACGATACGGAGGTAATTTCTAAAGCTACAAATTTGCCAAGCGCTAGATTATAGAATATTTCATTGAATATCTCCCAAGACTATTCGAATGAGCTTCGATAGTACTTGGCCCAACATTGCAATGTGCCTGTCTGTAAGCCCATTAAATCGAATTGTTAAAACAAGAGACAAAATCGTCCCCTTGAGAAAAACATCACTAAATATTCTCTACAATCTATAGTTACGCTCACGGTGCTGTTGGGCACAAGTAAAAACATTTGACCCGGAGTTTGCCAATCTGATGCCTTGGAAGGGAAGTGAAAGATATGGTCACGTGCATGCAGATGTATGGCTAACAATGCGATGAGCCATCCGACAAGTAAATGACTAGCGCTTGATATTCATCAAAAAACTTGACCGTTAAAGGGGATTTCTACTATATACACAGTAAGAAGTGCAGTTTGTCCCATTTGGCAACACAGGCCTAACTTCACGTGTGTGCTTGGCGCTCCACTTTTAGGTGGGGCGCGGAAAGGTAAACTGAACCTCCGACGTACTCAGTGGTTCTGGTCATCATCAATTCTAACCCTTCAAGATTCAGCCTCATCCGTCAGTATTCCTTAACCACCGGCATGGTCGCAAACGTTATATCTAGACGACGTGACGCTACCTACTGCAGGCTTGACTGGTGTTTCCGCGCTATCATTGGTCCCGAGTCGTCTCAGCCTTCCACATAACATCAGACCCGCGCCCGCGTGAAACGTGGGTAGCGAGTACAACACAAGGTCACAGTGGCGGCTATGAACCGACTTCGGAATGGTACCTACGTTCACACTCCACTGTAACGGCCCAGCGCCCGAAAAAGCCACAGGCCGTTCGGGAGGTGGAACAGTAATGTCCAGGACCATCGCGAGATGTTAAGGCGACTTGCTCTCAACGCATGTGTCATGAGGGAGCCAATGTTTCCGCATGCTCCTGTGTTGATTCGCTCCTTTCGACAGGATCAACCGCGCAGAAGCACACACCGCCGTTTCTCAGATCTGTAACTTCCGGTGACCTTCACTGATCATCGCCATATCACGGAGGGGGGCCACGCATCGGGACTCCGCAGGCATTCTCACGGCTTCCCATCTGACGGGACATAATTTTAAGGATTGATTCATGTTCTAGTGATCCCTAGTCGCTACTTCGCACTCCAAAGAGGCATCATGACAAGAATGGCGTACAATCCTAAATTTCCTTTACTTGTCCTGCTCTCCTTTCCTCGGCTTTCACGATATGCTGACTGTTATGACGCGTCTTTCGGGTGGCAGAGGCAGCTGGTCACTGCAGACGGCTTGCATATTGCATACGTCGCTGGGCGCTGCCACTTGCGGCTCGCCCACCGCCAGCAATTTATTCGCTCACATCCCCCGCATTTGCACCATCTCTCCTTCGATTCACTCCTCTCTCTCCTGGGTTTGCTTCTATCACATCTTTCCCCCTCCCTTTACCGTTCAAGAATACCTAGTGATATCTCAATCAGACTTATCGTCTATTTCACACTCTGTCTTCGTCCCCCTCATCAGTCGTGTGGATGCACCGATATCGGCAAAGTCTTTGCCTCAATAGGACACGTCTTCCGAGACCATATTGGTGGAGGGTATGAGCTCCATACCTATCAATGTTTCTAAGTGCGCTTTACTCATGAATAGCAGCCACCAGCGAAGACACCATGAGTGGCATGGCTGAGAGCTCAACCGCTGCTCTATATTCTCGCGACGATGATACCATGACGCATGTCCTCCGCTCTGAGACGGATATCGGTATAGATCAGCTTGTTGGGCTGCATCAACTCGCCTCACCAGCAACCGTTGCCACTTCCTCAGCCCATCCTTCCACTGCCCTCTTCAGCTCGAAGAGGCCTTCCACCGTCACAAAACCGACTTCCACGGGCACGAGCTATCCCTTAGAGGGCAAAAGTTACAACGATAAACGGGTCGCTGTCTATGAATCGTCGCTGTCCGCAACACATGGCTCAAGCTCAGAAAACGAGAGAGAACCAGTCGGTGATGCCGCGTTGGTGGGCATCGGTGACTGGATTGCAGACCAACCCACAACATCAACTGCACTCAGGGGTGCTACGAGAGGTCGTCGACGGAACCAATCGGTCATACGACGACAAAAGCAGAAGAAGCCAGTTGTCATAATTCAGCAAGAGCGCTTCTACAGTGGCTCCGAAGAAGACAATGTCCCTCCGGCGGCGCAATCCTCCCGACACTTAAAGGGTAAGATCACGGATCTTTCGCGAATATAGCACTAAAATTCTGGGAAGATACAAAATATATCAATCACCGACGCGAGAAAAGGGCACTCAACAAGCTGAATCCAGGAGACGAGGACCGCATCGGAATTGAGCCCGATGTATCATTCTCCCCGACCGGGTCTCCTATCACTCGCACACGACGGACGATCGTCTCGGTGCTTATCGCCGTCATAGGTTTGATACTCCTGGGCTGCACTTTTCTGGGCCTCCGAACTGGGAAGAATCACATGCATCACATCAAAGCTGCCATATTCGCTGGCACTGTTGCTATTTCATCTTGCACCGTCTTCGCAATGGTTGTAGCAGCGCGTGGCTTGCACGAGAGCCTGCTCGCGGGAGTTCTGTTGTCTTTGTTTGGCTTCGCTCTTCTCCTTGAAATCGGAAATCTGATATGAGCTTTGTCTCTCACTATCCGCCATGGTCGGACATGAATGAAATATGTTGGGTTCTCTCTAGCCGCGTCCGTCACATTGTGCATGCAGCTCGTGTAAGCGTGCTGTATACAGCAAGCTGTGTGTCTTCGATAGATCGGATTTCTTTGAGTTAATGACATGTAGTTGTCCAGTAGTCCTTAAAAGCACGATTTGAATTTTATCTTATCTAATCTCTGTTCACACTGTTCGGCATTAGATTATTATATAGTGCGGCTTTCGACGTCCGACTGAGCAGCCAGCAGTGGCAGCGAGGTGGCAGACGTGCCAATCGACTTGACGACGCCTCTTTCCAGGTACATGTACAATAAGCTTGAGATGCAGGCGACCGATAGCATAATCGGATTGTAGCCAGCTGCATTGCCTGAGTAAGCCATGTGTCCCGCAGAAGAAACGCAGAAGGATGTTCAGTCAGGCGTGGAAAAAGGGAGTCCGTGTCGGCTCGTTGATGGTCGTTTTGCAATCACATCAGAATGATTCGCCGGTGAGCTCGTCTTCTGGCCATTCCCTTGCAGCCCAATTGAGCCTGAATCGTGGCGCAGTATCTGAGAATGATGATGATGTCGGGTGGATAGCAACTCATCAATACGTGCCAAGGCTTGATGAGGTCGTCCGCCAACACATCGCGAGAAGGGGCCAAAATTCAGCCAGTCACGTCTTGAGCTTCTCTCACGTTGATCTCCATATGCCGAGGACCGGCGAGATGGAACAATTTGAACTCATCGGAACCACTCAATACTTCCGCTGTTCTCACGTTGACTGCAGCGAGCTGAGGACTGGACAGACTCCGCAAAAATGGGCAACACATAGCCACTGGAGGTTCGCCTCACACTCACGTTGGTTTCCAGACGGCAATTATTGGTCGGCGGCGGCAGCGAAGGACCAGCTGAATACGAGCCCAGCAACTCCCGACTCAAGTCCCAGCAGCGTGCTGTGGTGCGCCCACACCGAATACCCCGGAGACCTTGCGAGACAGTTGACAATCATACAAACTGTGGCGGAAGAGGAAGAATCGCGCTTCTTCTTGGCGATTCGGCGTTTCGTTGCGAATTCCCCACAAGTTTCTAATTCTAGCGTGAGTGACACGAATCGGTGAGCCCGATCATGTGCGACGTCCAAAAGTGGACACGACAGAAGCCGGCCGGGAGAATAGTAAGAGCAGAGATTCGAGAGATATGGATCCGCCGGCGGCGATATCTTATCCAGACATCAGCGTACAGGTGGAAGGCCTTCGGCGCGATATGCGAAACCCGCTCATCTGCCATAGAAATTACTCCCATGCCCATTAGGCTGTGCGTTTCGCAGGTCACCAAAGTTACATGTACCAAACATGGACATAGCCGGAGAATGTAGTCGGATCATGAAGCAGTTTCGTTTGGCCGGGACAAGCTATACCTGTCATAGAAGCGATTGCGAAGTCATTGTTTCGTCAGCCTTTTTTTTTTTTGCCATTATTTTCTGGCGTGGTTGAAAGGGCTACGTAACGTTCGGTCGCACAGCAGACGCCAAAGTCTGAGCTTTCCCAACATGATCTTGGTTAGAAGACTGCCGTTACAGAGTCTACAAACACAGGAGTAGTGGGGCCCACCTGCTGGTTGTTAGCTCCAAGTCGGCCTGGCTTACCAGGATAGATCGGGAAGTATCACTAGCTGCCAGCATGCACGCGCTCGCTTCTTCATACCTGCAAGACCTGCACGCTTGTGCTTAAGCTCACGGTCGAGTGATGCTTGCTCTATATTCGCGCTATTTTCATGAAGAAAATCCTGGTTCGCGCCTGGTGTCGTTGACACTGCTTCTGGCTCAACTGGCCCGAGACACAGGACCGCCCAGCTGGCCGAAGGAAAGCTGTAATTATTAGACGATTGGTATGTTAGGTGGAATGCCACAGGAGTCGGGAAACTTGCCCGTCTCAATCAGGGGAACTCCACCACGCACTCGCTGTCCTCCAAACTCCCCAATCCGACTTTATCCCCCAAGACGACGGAAAGAAGCGGTCTTATACTACTATGATTGGGAGCTGGGCAATCATTCCGGAGATGTGGTTTTACGCCCACAACCTGAGGCTTGAGGGAAAAATCCAACAGGAAACGTTGGGAAAGTGGGGGCACAGGCTCCGCAGCAGTGTGCTCGATCAGGTCGAGGGGCCAGCGGCCAGGGCTACCCCAACGCCGTTTTTTGGGTCCCACTTCCCCTGGTAAGTCGTAACTAGCTAGATGCACACAGCCCTGTTCTAGGGAAAGGGTCACGCACGGTTTCGTCGCCCTGCCCTGGTTCGTACTCGTTTCAATTCCTCATGTTTGATCGTGCTGCCTTCCCATGCGCAGAGAACCCCGGACCCTGGAGCCATCCCATGGGATCTTACGACGGTGCAATGCAGGTATGGTATCGTATGCGCCAGTGGCAGGCAACTTCTCTCTTGAGGCGTGCAAATCTCTCATATGGCATATTATTCACCATGATCCTCGTGTACCCGTCTCCTCCCACCGGTCAAGATGAGGAGTCTTCCCGAGTCTCCTCATTTGGGATGCAACCATGGGAACGATTGAAACCCCGCTAAGGGCAGCAGCTGCTTCTTAAAAATTTTCCCACCGCATGACATAATTGGTCTTGGGTGCCCCGGCTGCATGAGAGGCGTTTCTTGGACGTCCCCCGGCCCCCATCTTGGAGTGGGGGTGCATTAGGTTGGGATGTCAGCATCGACATCGCCCAGGCTTTCCGCTTCCCAATGGAGGCTGAAAGGCTCAACACCACTCCCAAGGTTCCACGGCCTCGTGCAACCACCATCATGATGAGTTTTAGCGCGGTTCCTGGGACGTGTAACACTGCACACGTCGTGGGCATGCAGAAGGGCGCGAATAGGACAAGGAGTAGATACGGATGCCGCCTTTCCATCACCGCACGCCCTAATCATCTAACCGTGTCAATGAATGTGCGTTGCGCATCTTCTCAAAGCAGGAGCTTGCCCAAGGCCTTTAAAAGCTGACGCCCCCGATCTCCACCCCTTCCAAGTGCATTGACGTCGAAATCGCACGTCGTCAATACCCTCTGGCCAGAACTGATCCCTACCCCTTGAAGTCTCCACCCTCCATCGGCCACGCCACACCCATCTCTACCCCGGATGGCCCGCACAGGTAAGTCTTAGTAGAAGTCTACCTCCCGTCTTGCCCCCATGCTGCCTTGATCCACCCCCACGTATACCTCAAGCCCGATCTGTACCTGTGGTCACTTGAACCCGTCCACTTCGTCTGCGCTTCCTCTACTCTGCTCCGCTCTTAGCTTCGCCACCTCCCCCGCAACCTGTCGATTTATTTACTCTGTACAGTCCCAGAAATCCAGCCCCGAGCTCCTCCTCGACCCCAACCCCAAGCTCATCCTCTCCTCGCCAAGCGCCCCTTCCGGGGTTCTCTCCGGTCTGCCGGCATCCCAGACGCAAGAGACATACTCGCCATATACTTCTGGTGGATCCGACAGCGATATTGGAGAGTGCAGTTCGATCCTGTGCTGTCTCCCGCACATCAATCTGCAGTGGCGCTGTCAACGCCGCATCTAGACTTACGGAACCGCCACGAAGAGGACTCAAGACTGGACGACCCTGGTCCCGGCTCAAGTCCACTCGCAAAGTACAGGACTGAGTTCGATTGTTCTTTGCTGGCAGGTATGGGTGCGCAGTTTGAATGAGGGCAGTTAGTTCGGCTGCGACTTGACGGGATGAGACTTGGGTTGGAACCTACGGATTGAGTTTGAGGATTGATTATATTCCGGGTGCCATTGATTAAGCTCATGTGTCTAAGTGACGGAAAAAGAGTGATGTCCATTAGGCCAAAAACAAAGAGTGGAAGTTCATGTCAGTTAAAATAGACCGTAGTAAAAAGACATCCGTCAAGCTTACGTTCTTAATCTACCCACGATTGAGAAAGCAATGAGCCACCTGGCGCCTTCCATTACCTTAGATATTAGAGTTTAGAAGGTTTGCTTTCCCAAGTTCAAGTTAACGTTTTCCCTCCAAGGTGAAAGTAGAGAACTGCCTTGTTCGCGAAGTTGCATTGTTCATCCACACATTCCCTACTAAAGAAAGAGACATCCACTTTCCACCCTTACCCTGGCCACTGAAGTCCGAGATAGTTTTTTTTTCCAAGTCCATATCAAACTTTTTCCGCCAAGGGTGGAAATGGAGAAGCGCCCATGAACAGGTAGTTTGATCCCGAAATCACCTAGAATCCTTCACCCTGGTTCAATGCTACTACTTTACAAACATCTCTGCGGGATCCATAAACTTTGGTGAAATAATAAGCTTCTGTCCCGTTACCTGGGCTATGTCATTGAAGACCATGTCCAGGGGCAGCATCATACCTTGTCCGCTAGCTGACTGCCCAAATAAGAGACCTAGTTGTATCCCTGAGGGCGCATGAACAACAATGCTGCCAGAATCTCCTGGCTTGACAAAGTCCTTGTCGGAAAATCCAGAATAGTCGTTGGTGGGGACAGAGTGGCCGGCGTTCGCTTCACTGAACTTGTAGGTCGTGGCCACGGCAGAGTTTTCGTTTTCCGTCAAACGCTCCAGACTCAAGTATGAAAGGCATCGGCCTCCCTTTGCTATCCAGCCATAACTCCACCCGCTGCTGCGCCCGTACTTGGTGACCTCTATGTGTTCCACGTCCCCTGGGAATGGAATAACTGACCAGTTATCGCATCGCTTGAGCGGAAGCACCGTCGAAATTTTTCTGGCCTCCTGTGCGCTTGCAATACGCTGCGTATGCTGTTGATGGGGCATAATGTTCTGTAACATTTCACGCTCGGTATTCAACTTTATCAGAGCCCAGTCCAACGGAAATTGAACTTTCTTTGGGGATGTCAACGCTTTGTTCGTCCCAGTATTCGTGACAATGCTGTGCAGAGGTCCAAGTGCTGTCCGTACTCCAGAACCGGCATAAAGCTCCCCCAACATCCTGTTGAAACTTTTACATTTTTTTCCTGAACGCTCATCAAGCGATTGCAGGTCTGTTTTGAGAAAGTAGCGCACTCCGCCGCTGGCTCATGCTCCTTTATTGTCTGTTGCACTGAGGCCAGAAATGTGTCATGATCCTGCGTCGATGGAGACTCGAATATTTTTGGAAAGTTTTTCAGCTTCTTTTGGTGAGGTACAAGAAAGGTGGTTCCTTATTACCTGCAGCGTACATAACTTACACACTATTAGTTTCGCCGGTAGATAAAACAGAGACAATCTTGGAATACTTACCCGCATCCAATCTATCGTCACGTGCAACGTGCCAGTTTGTGAGCCCGTACACTTTATCATCGTCAAGTGTTACCGAACCCCCTAATGTGGCAGAAGACATCTGACCTTTAACTCCAAGGGAAGCTCCCATGAAGATTTGTTCTTGATAATGGCTTTCGTCAATCAATGCGACGGAGTTGGAAGGCGATCGGTGGATCAGGATAGAAATGTCACAAAGGACTTCGATCTTGATAGGGGTGGTCAAGTTAGAAAAACGCTGATACATTTTAGGAACAATGTTCCCGTTCCATTTTGGATCGCGCCCGGATGGGGTTGTGAGGGCACTAAGGGAGGGCACGAGAGAGGTGATGGATTCCGCTAATGTACAGAAGATTGAGTCTGCCTCGAAGAGGAGGCGGAGAGGCAGGCTCATATGGAGCGACGCCAGCGGTGGAACAACTATCCTCCGAGATCACGTGACTACATACTGTGAGGATGGAGAGCAAGAGGCTCGGATCCATCACAGGTGTAGTAATAACTACAGTTGGTTGGCATCGGTCGGGATCATTTCTGTACCCTCTTCTTACTCCCTCAACTGTCAGAATAGAACGTGGTAACAGGTGTCTCTCGACTTCACATTTTTAATCTACCCATGACTGAGTAAGCAATAAGACATCTAGTTTCTTCCATTACTTTAGCTACTAGGGTTTAGAAAGTTAGTTAACGTTTTTCCGTCCAAGGTGAGAATGGAGAAGCGGTCCCTATGCAGTACGGTGTTCAATTCCAGGTCACTTAAAACGGAACCAAGCGAAAAGGTAACGGAACCAAGCGAAAAGGTTCCATAGAGTCCGTGTTATTCATCTACCAACTCACTAGGACGTGAATACATCCACTAACTATCCTGACTCCAGCCACTGAAGTCTAGAAGGTTTTCTTTTGCAAGTCCATATCAACCGTTTTCTCCCAAAAGTGAAAGTGGGGGGGCGGCCCATGAACAGGCGTTTCGAGCCCGAAAACACAAAGAGGTCTTCATCTTAATTCCACTCTAATGGATGGAAGTCTCGCAAAGTATTTCAATGCAAATGTGCGTTCTCAGATTAGAAATACGCTGCGCAATGGCAGGGACGATGTTCGGCATCCATTTTGGATCGTGGGCCGTTGGCGTGGTGATGGCCACGGTTGGGTCGCAGAGGTTCGGGTCATCTCTGTACCCTCTCCTTACGCCCTCAACTGCCAGCCACTCATGGCCGTTAATTATTTGGATAACAGCCAGGCATGCGGTTTCCATGTCCTCCGCAACCTTGTCGTTGTTGGTACCAATAGGAAATGTGAACAGGTTGTTTTCTACGTGATAATCCGTCACTTCGACAAGAATGCTTGAGGTGCTTTCATCCTCGGCAAGGACCTTCCGAACATCGAGAATTGTACGTTCTATGGTGTCAAGAGGAATTTTGGCCATATCCGTTCGGATTAACAGAGTAATTAACGACTTGGGGATGTCCTCCTTGGTAATATCTCTCGACGCTCTCCAACAAAAGAGACAGGCGTGATCTGGAGTGTAAGGGGAAAGTTGATTCCTTACAATAGGTACAATTCTCTCAGACCGGAGTTCGCTATCAATCCCGTACTCTTGTAGGTTGGGTATTATCTGAGTATCAACTGGGTAGGGCAGCAGAAAGCCTTTTGGCCAAACGGCCCGGTATGGTAATGTTTCGATGTCATTCATGGTTTCTTTATCCGGCTCCGACAAGAGCGTTCGCATCTTGCGCTGTAGGACCTCCTGGTGCCCTGGGTTGTCGTGGGAATTCGGCACGGTTGAAATTGTGGGTTTTGGTAGAATTGTGGGTTTTGGAGGGCTTTTGATAGCTTTGGTGTCCTAGCAGGCTGGAAGTTGGTGGATCTTTATACTGCGAAGGTTGGGAAGACATGTGATGTTGAAGGCGCGAACATCGAAGACGAGCGATCTTTTCGAATAGGCCCGCACTCGGTTGACAGAATGAGCGTGACACGAGTGGGGGACATCCAACTGTAGGCCTGGGTAGTTTGAGAACCTAAGTTGAATTGAGCCCTTTTTTAAAGCTCCAATTAGCCCTTTTCCAACGCTCCATTTAGCCCTACAAACCTACGATGCTAGGGCGTCAATTTTTCTGTAACGCGTAACCCAGTTGGCCTAATATCATCGCGAGCATCATCATCATCACCACTACCCCTAGGTCTGAATTCGACTAGTGTTGCGAAGGTGTAGACTACATGTGACGGCGCATTTGCCAAGTTGCCGTGAAAGCACCGGAATGGCGCACATGCCGACGCGATTTTGAATTTGGAGAGCCCAATCATCACGGGGCCATCATATCATTATGGACAGTCCACCCATCGATTTCTGAGTTTGTCATCGTCACTATCATCACCATCATCGCGGAGGTGTACGGACAGTAAGGCGAAGACGGACAGAGGCGAAATACGTAGACAAATTACAAAAGCGGACGCCTCTAACCGCACGAGATTTCCTGTAGTCCTAGAACACCGTCTCCCAAAAGCATCTTACCTAAATGCTGATATTCCAGACAAGGAGTTGAGCTTCTGACTTTCGTAAAGCTAAGGGGACTTTTTTCGGTCACTGGGGTGTGGCTCCTTACTCAACCCGAAAAGAGACCGTAGAAAATGGAACACATGGAACGCGTGATCAATTATTTTCTTGAAATGAGTGAACGATCGTTAACATCATCACCACCACCAACACCACCACCACCACTACTTCACAACCCTGCTAGGTCCCTCTCAATCCCCAAGCCCACACAGCCCACCCGCAAGGACGTCGCAAGAAAGCACATGTAAGGTGTTTCGTTCATTTTTTAGTTAAAACGACTGCACCCAAGCTACAGAGTGGGAACCAGAAAGGAGGTGGGTGGGTGGTTTTATGTACCCGCGAAGGGCGTCGCCAAAAAGAGAGAAAAAGAGAGAAAAAGAGAGAAACGAGAAAACATGCATCATGAGCTAGATACTTTTTGGAGGAACATGAACGGCTCACCGGCTTTTTGGAGAACATCCAAACCAACGGAATCAGTTTTTGGAAGAGGTGTTGATGGAGAACGTCACCATCATCACGATCACTTTAAATCCGAACTCGGAGAAAGCAGGAGAGCTGGCACCACAAGCATAGCAAAAAGAAGCACCCAACAAGTACAAGACAAAATCTTCACGTTCCGCTACCCTAGCAAAGCTAAAGTCCAAGCTCAGGCTCCCTCGCACATAGCCCTACCCTACATATCCATCCACCATCTAATCCCATCCGAAACCCACATCAAAATACACAAAAAAGGACAAAAGATGACATTTTCTCGCTTTACAAAAAGCAGCAGATTCTCGGATTTCAGCGCCAATAGACCGTTCAAAGAAAGGGGAAAAGGGGGAAAATAAAAAAGCATTACTAGGAAGGAATCGAGGGATGATGGGGCACTCTACAGAAGACGCAGCCAGGTCCTGCAGGGCGCGCGCACGATTGAACCACGCCAAGAACGCCGGCGGCAGACGCGCAGCATGCGGACATGCACACCAAGGAAGGATTGGAAGAGAGCTGGAATCGGAACAGGCGCGACCGTCTACATGACGTGATGATTTTGGATCGGGGAGGCCCGCAAGGTCGTTGCATCGGGCTTTTGCCTGTTTACCGCCTCCTAACGCAGAAGAACAGACCGCTCCGACCCAGGAACCACAGACAACCGAGGAAGCGGATGAGAGAGAGGAAGGCAGTAGCCCACAGGAGGGCCTGGAAGAAGCGGGCGGTACGCTTGGTAGCATTGGACTATGAAAGTTAGCGCATGGCAGGAGTATTGTTGACGGATCTACATACCGAGAATCCAAACTTATTGAAACTGTCTTGGGTGATGACGACAGCAAGCAGAGCGTTGGAGAAGATCCACGACGTGGTCAGATGGGTACGGAAGGACTTGTAAGAGTCATCCAGCGTCTTCTCGGTGTTCTCCGGAGGGGCGACATAAGGAGCCAAGGCCCGTTTGACGGTTGCCTCGAACTGGCTGTCAATGTCCGCCTGAGGCAGATCGGGCTCTTCGATAACCGTGTGCTTGCCATCGGAGGCCTTCTCCGTCTTTGCAGATGGGAGAGCATCGGCCTTGTCGGCACCCTTGGTACCCCAGGAAACGTCGTGCCAATTGCTGAAGGCGTACACGTTGAGGATGTTGATGTACGACGACATGATGAGCAAGTACTGGGGGAACGAGGTGAACATGTGCCAGGGGTCCAAGTAGAGGAAGGAGGCGACGAAGTAGAGACCGAACGTTGCCGCGAGAGCGATCAAAATGATACCCACACCATCGGAAGAGAAGAAAGACTCGACGAAGTTCTTAGTGGAGGACGTATCAAGTTGGACCGCGGTGGGCGAGGTGAAGGCCTGGACGACGAGGTACATGGAGAGAACGATGATGTAGAACTGGATGAGACCGAAGACGCAGAATGAGATCATGTAGGACCATCTGGAACCCTTTGGCCTGTTACCCAGGGCCAGAATAAACTGAAGACCAAGGAAGCAGAGGTACAGGTACTTGAGAACCACGTTCAGGATTGGGGTGACGGTGTTTCCGAAGGGCCAGGCATTGCGCTTGGTGTCTGGGTTAGGGTTACCGACGAGGTCCATGATAACAGAGGTAGTGAGCCAGAAGGACGCCAGAGCAAACCAGGAGAGGAAGACAGTGAAGGTATTGTACAACATCTGAATGTGGAAGAAGAACATGCGGATGATGTTGTGACCGCTCTTGTACATACGCCCGAAGTGCATCAGGGAGTAAATACTAGCGGCGAAGGAACCGTTCAGCCAACGACGACGCTGACCGATGAATTCAGGAGCACCTTCAGGAACGTCGGTCTCACCCTTGGAGGCCTTGACGTAGGTCAGATGCCACTTGGAACCGGCCTTGGCGACCAGTTCGAAACAGAGAATACGATCTTCGGCCAAGAACATGTTCTTCTTGAAGATGTTCATGCCCTCGATACCCTTCTTTCCGAGAATCTTGGAGAGCGTGTGGTCCCCGTGGAAGTACTGCTCCAGAGGACGTCCCATGATGGCGCGGAAGCGGTAGGCGGAGAAGGCACCGGGCAACACAGAGACGTAACCGAAAGAGGACTCGAGCGGCTTGTCCAGAATGTTGGAGATCTTGTACTCGAAATTCTGGGCTGCAACGAGCGGGTTGAGCAGGTTCTTCCAGCCCTTGCCCAACATGGCGTGGATTTCACCGCAAGCACCGCCGAGATCCTTGTCGTTGTAGAAGGCCTCCCACAGGGCGAGGAGGGACTTGGGACCGGGCTTGGTACCGGCGTCGAGCAGAATGCAGACTTCGGGGTTGAGGATGCGGCCGAAAGCGGTGAAGAGCCATCGATGCGAGTTGATCTTCTTGCTGTTCTTTTGCTTCAAGCAGAACATCATCTGGACGGGTGGGAGCGTGCTTGCACTATCATCGTGGGGCCGGATCAGCTGCTGGTTGGGAGTGACGGACAGCTGCGTTGTGTATTCGAACTAGAACGGTTAGCATGTATTTCAAGGGATCCACCCCGTGCTGCGGTAGCTTACAATGTGAGCCACGGTTTCCTTGCCGTCGATATCCTTCTTCATGACACCATCCTGGTAGATACCCACGGTGGCAAGCAAATCGAGAGTTCCCTTGTCGCAAGGGTCGATACCGTCGAAGACCAAGCAGACGACAATCTTCTGCCAAGCCGGACCACCCTTGTTCCAAAACTCGGACTTCTTGAGGTTGACGATGTCGCGGATGTTCTGCATGACACCGTGCAGGGTGCGTGCAGTCAGGACCTTGTCCTCGTTGTAGTATGTGATTGCGATGAGAAGCTCGGTGTGGCGGTTGTACATGGCCGGGCGCAGATTGTAGCCGTTCTTGAGGGTGAAGTCGTTGGGGTCGCAGGTCGCGGCCGTGTCTGGGCTACGTCAGCGGGGGGAATGGGCAAAAAAAAGTTGGAAGGTGAAACCTACATCGCATGTGGGTGAACTCCTCGCTGCCGCTCTCAAGATCGTTTCGGTATTTGGCCTGGATGGCGTTCTGGATGGCACTGGGGACAGGGTAGTCTGCGCTGAGGACGGATCCCTGAACCAGCTTGACCTTTCGGGTCATGCCACGCTTGAGCCCGCCAGCGGCGCCGCCGCCGGGCTGCTGGCGCTGTCTCCAGGCCTCGGTGGAGCTGGTCTCGCTCCGTGAGTATGGCGAGGGGGCGCGAGCAGGAGCGCCAAAGTCAGCGGCCGGGTCATAATGTCCTGTGGCCGAGTAGACGTCGGAGCCATCCGGACGCTGGCCCGGGTATCTGGTGGTGGGTGTGCTGTCTGTAGCATATGTCTCTGTCAAGCTGTATGCGGAGTGGGGACGGTCGGGGCCGCCGTAGGGAGCGTGGTGATCGTCGAAGGGGCCTGGGTTGACGCCGGTGGGATTCGAGTGCAGCAAGGAGCGGCCGACCTCGTCCTCGTCTCCCTGGTGTCTGTGAGGCGGGTCGTCGTAGGGGTGCTAACATGTTGGTTAGTGTCCAAGGACAATTGAGGCGATGAGGGAGGTTGCATACTCCTGAGTGAGGGTCGCCATATCCTCCTGGGCCTTGGTACGCCATGGTTGTTGGTGTGTCCAAGCGGGCAACGCTGGACGGTGAAGCTGGCGAGCGGGTGGGTAGAGAAGGGCGGAGATGGGATCAGCGAGGGCGAAAGGGGGCAGGTAAAAGAATGAAGAAAGCAGAGAAATGCAGACGCTGGGAGCTGAGGGCGGTGATGGATAAAAAAGGCTGGGGTACTGGGGTTGTGGGAGAGAAATGCGTTGCGGCGGGAAGAGCTGAGGAGGCCGTGGAGCAGCGCTGGAGAGGGAGGCGGCCCGATTGGGACTAGGGCGGCGCGACTAGGCGTGTTAGGGGTTGGGGTCCTTTGGGGGCGCAGGCAGCGAATGGTGGGCGTCGAGGCGTTGAAACACGGCCTGGAATGGAACGCCGCAGTGCGGACTGGTTCAAATCATCAAACCCGCCGGTCTTGCCCGTTCCGCAGATGCTCCTTGAATTTAAAAAGTTGAGAGCGGATGATGGATGATGTATGGATCACGGTGAAGGAATGCAGAGGGTGAAGTACGGTGTAGTATTGCCGTGTGACCCGCCCACATCATCCGCGTGAAGATCTTCTCGAAAAGGGGGGTGCCATGAATACTGAGCATGAGACCCTTCTTTGCCATGCCGTGTTGTTTTTCCTTTCATCAAGTGTGGCGCAGCCCTCTCCACCAGACTGCGTGGCATGGCTACGCTATTATTAGATGGATGATTAAGGGTCGTTCCTGTGGGTTGGGGCTTGGATCCCTTTATTTTTTTCGCCGCTTGCCACCGCACATCAGCCCTAGATACTAGGTACGGTGTACTCCTGCATGTACATACTGTACCCGTTTCGTCCACTTGCCATCCTCATCCGACTGACTGAGCATTTGAAGTTGTGGCGCCCAGCCGCAGCAGGTACGTTCTCACTTCCTAATATTCCCCCCCTTGAACGTTGGTGATGTGTCCCGGCTGGTCTTACGTCATCGTCGCGAATTCTCCGGATTGGATATATTAACTCGGATCCCTGCGCCGATCCCAACTTCAAAAAGTTCATTGTGTTTGTTCTTGTTCCGCTATTTACAAGGACAAGGTCTCAATAGAGAAGAGAAGGCTTTTCTTTTTCTCTGTCTTGGAAAGTATATTGTTTGCACCGCTCTGCAGTGCAAACTTCATGGGGTGATGGGCCAGCTATAGAGCGGTCAGACACAGCTCCACGCCTGCAGATACATGTTCCTTCAGCTCTCACTCTCAGTTCCTTCACCGACAATTGTCTCTCTCCTACGCTCTCAGCACCCCACTGTGAAACATTTTCTCGTTGACTCTCCTTCCTCTCAGATAGTAATTTTCACTTGAGAATCTATCGTCTATCGTTTCCCATCTATCCTCTCGCCTACATTGCGTCTATCGCTTCTTACCTTTCCATGTATCATGATGTCATGTTGGGATGCACTTCGTCTGTCTTTTCTAAGCAGACTTCAACCTCCACTATGCCTCCATCCTTCTCTCACTTCCTCTTCCCCGTTCCCCGTTCACCATTCCAACGAGGCGCATGCGAGTTTTCAGTTATTGTGGCGTTGGCTGACGAGCAGAGCATCCTCTTCTAGTCCACTTTCGCTGCAGCATTCCAATTTGTCGCATCTGCTTGCTTCCTTGGGCCTATCGAATCGGGCAACCCCAACCCAGCAAAAATGGCGTCAGCCACACCCTCAAGAAAACCTCTACCAAAATCAAAGTTCCATAAAAATAGTGCATCCGTACCCTCCCAGAGCCGGAACTGGACTCTGCCGCCCTACGAGACTCCTCCTCACGGAAACGTCCATCTCGAACCGGATGCGCCTTCCTTCCTTCACCCAGATCATGTAATTCCCCCTCGCAACTACACTGGAATCGACACCCTGATCATTGTCTGCTGCCATGCCATCTTTCATCCAGATGCCAATCACGAGAGCTTCCCTCTGCGCAGCCCGTTCGACGAGCAAAACTGGCATCTCGCACCTTTCCAGACATCAAATCCGAAGACCGGCAAACCCGGCGAGCATGAAACTTTTCTCGCACACATATCGGCAGGTCTCGATGCTTTGACAAGAGGGTCCTGCGCAGCAAGAAGCCTTCTCATCTTCAGTGGCGGTGCTACCAAACCATCCCTGACCTCACTCAGCGAAGCACGCTCATATTACAATGCTGCGCTGTCACTCGCAATGGCCCGCGAACCTAATGGAGGCGGCTATGCAAAGGCTCTCTTCGACAAGGGCTGGATATTGCTGGAAGAACATGCAACCGACTCCTTCCAGAACCTGCTGTTCAGTATCGTCCTCTTTCGGCAGGCTACCGGATCATACCCCAAGGAAATACGCGTCATCACGCATGCCTTCAAGGCCAGGAGGTTTCTGGATCTGCATGCACCGGCTATAGAGTGGCCGGGCGATCGTATCAGGGTCCAGGGGATCGATCCTGTCATGTCCAGGGAAGAATATGAGGAAACGTTGCAGGGCGAACAACGCTTTGGGTATGAGCCTTGGAAACAGGATCCCCTTGGAGTTGAAAAATTGCTGGCCGGAAAGAGGACGCAACGAGGATCGCAGCAGAGTGTTGCGCAACAGCTTGGAGTCGATTTGGAGAGAAGTGTTCAGCAGTTGCTGGGGGGCAAGGTCGTGGACGACCTCCCGTGGAGCGTCGGTCGCAGCACGAAGAGCAGCAACATGACGGAAACCGTTTAAACAGCGAACTCGATTCATTCTCAACTTTCAAGACACTTTCTCGCCAACTTGTATGTTGGGGTGGTTCATTTTGTCCCTGCGACGGTGCCTCCTCGCCGCCGTCTGACGCCGGCCACCATCGCCCACTGGCTTTCACCGACGCCTACTGACCTAGCAACGACACCTTCCAGCCAGCGTTTGTCTAGCAACGCGCGGTTCCCAAAAACAAAAACAAAAACATGAGCACGCCATGGGCCCAAAACATCCGCACGCCTAGCGACGTCAACACCTCACATCCGCCAAAGCAGCAACCCCATGTGAGCCCAATCCACGTCTCAATGCAGCAGTGATTGGAAGGGTTGAGGGATATACAATGCCGCCACCCGCAGGGATACGTTTCAGGTATCGGCGTGCTACCAGCACGCCGCTCTCCAATGTAAGTGAGCATTCGCACTCGTCTCTTTCACAGTTCGCGAATGAACGTGAGACCTCGGTCACCAGGGCGGGCGCATCACCCCAGCTGGCAAGAACGAACAGAAGGAGGAAGGACAAAGACAAGCCCGATCTCAAGAAGCTCGAACTCTTTCAGCCCGCTCTCCCGGCCGATCATGAACATCACCTCCCGGAGACAGACGGCTCGCTCCTCGAGGAGGAAGACAACAACAACAACAACAGCAAAGATGACCCTCTGGTTCCTAAGAAACATGAGATCCAGCAGAGAAAAGCGCACCTAGAGGCCCGGCGCGCCGAAAAAGAAGCAAAGATGGCGAAACGCGAGGCCGCTTTCGCCGCCGCCGCGGCGGAAAGGGCGAGCAGGCTCCAGTCCTCTCGGCCCCTCCAGAAGGACACGTTACCAGCGGTGCGCAAACGCGTGCGAAACAAGAAGCTCCAGACTGCGATCACCGGTGCTCACACCATGAGGGAGAGAAGGGCGAATGGCAATGCCGACGTCGCGCTCATGGCTGCGAGGAGGGCGCCGGGGAATCGAGCGGGCAGGTTGATGCGGAACGGGATGGTGGGTGTGATGAATGCGATGGAGAACGGGGCGGAAATGGAGCCAACGGAGGAGGAGAGGGAGACGGAAGAGAATGTGAGACAAGCGCAGAGGGAGCAGAGCTCTGAGGGCGGCTTCTTCAGCCGGGTGCTCCGGGAGGCGAAGTAAGCTGCTCGGGGTGTACTGGATACGAGGTTGTGGTGTACTCTTCTGGATGGTCGGTGTCGGGGGGTGGAGGTGGTGTACGGAGTGAAAGGTTGTTTATCCTGTATGGACCTGTGGATCGGATTTGAGAGGCTCCCAACTGCACGGTTCCAATGTAGGTGACGGGTTATGGCAAAGCACAGGGCCTTTCACAACTTGGTCTCGCCTTCACCGCGGACGATGTGCTTCTCACCACCCCTTTTCACCAGGGCATTGTAGATAGATGGCATCCTCCTTGAACACGATGCATGTGCATTCATGCTTTTCTACGGGGTCCGCTCAACAGGCATTTCCGTAGAAGCTAGGAAGCCTACATGAGCACGATAATCCGAATTTACAAACACACTGTAACACATATATCCCGTCCCAAATTCTCTCATCACAACCCGCCCCCCTTTCCACATACCTACCTTGTACCCGTCAAACTGTTGCTCCATCCTCCCTAATACTCAATCCGTCAACCGGTTCGAGAACTAACCGCCTGAGCAAGACAGCAACCTGCATCCTCATCACCTTCGCAACGTCATCATCCCTACCTTCCAGCACCGCTACGAGTCTGTCCCTCGCCAAGAGAACACCTAGCAGAGCAAGATTTTGTCTCTGTTTTTGTAGTCGCGGTTCGTTGTTTGCGGAGACAGGGACTTCCGCCGTTCCCATGCGACGGAACAGCAGCGCGGCGAGGAAATCCGCCCAAGCCTCTACGTCCATATCCAGCGTCAGAGTTCCCTGTGCGTCTTCCGTGAGTTCCCGGATCTGCTGCAGGAGATATTGTCGCAATTCAGGTTGTCCGGCGTTGGCATTAGACTCCGCGAATTGCACGACCTCAGAGTCAGAGCCAGGCAGCGGGATACAAGCGATCCACCTATCCAACTTCGCCAGCAGGACCTCCCTGCGAAGCCCAAAGAGCGCTTCTTGAGCATATGCCCGCCCGCAATGATCCCACCGCACCGCAGTCTCCCCATCCAACACCTCCAGACCCCCCTCCCGCCAAAACTCCCCCATCC
>JAFHBW010000359.1:0-26302 GCA_019022765.1 Westerdykella sp. P71 | reverse complement strand
TTGTTGATCTATGCAGCTAGAAAGGCGTGAAAAGTTAGGTAGGGTGCCAGCTCGCTTGTACTGCCAGCTCGCTTGTACTGCCAGCTCGCTTGTACTGCAAGCTCGCTTGTAAACCACGTTATTCATATCAACGAAGCTTCTAATATAGGGCCTTTACGGCCCTAAGATCTCTCTACTTTCATATGTTCACTGTTGCTCCATGATCAAGTACTTCCCTTGTACGAACCATCAAGGTAGTCTCTCATTCCATCTCTACTATGTTTCCCTGTCCAAAGCACACTGCCCTCGCATATGGCGCCCCAATCTCTAGGTTCATCAACCGCTGCGCAAATCGAACAGGAGATTCAGTAGTGTCAACCTCACTCGAACTTCGGAACTCGAAACATGTGAATCTTTTCCACAGTTAATACAAGTAACCAAGAACCTTGGCATGTCTGGGTTGGTGTGGAGTGGGGAACAGGGGCACGTCCTTCATCGATGGCGACACTATCACTGCGCACGCGACCACCTACCTCTCTGAGAAACATCTCCAAAAGCGCTGAATGTTGTGGGCATTTATTGGATGCGCAGTTCGCCGTCAAAGATGACTCCTAAAATGATCATTATTTCCCTATAACTTTCAACGCGGTCCAGCGGGGTTCCAAGCCGCCAAGCTTCGATGCCAATGGCCAAGGTCTTGTTCAGCGCTCATGGTTTTGAGCCCTTCGCAGGAAAATCATGTTGAACATTTGGCAAGTGAAGCATGTACGGAGTACACATACGGAAAGAACGGCACTCGATGAGACGTTCGAGGGAGCTTGGCGCCTGGTATTACTTCGTGTTTGCTTTGCTCTTCATGCACAGCGAATCAGGCCGTGGCGCTTGTGACTTCCATATTCACGGCCGTAATCTGTTTAAGCGCGTACGTACTAAGAATAAGGAACGGACTTGGCCTCCGCTACATGATCTGATAACGGGTTTCACAGGGAAACCGTTAGGGGAAACAACTAAGTCTACGCGATCGCTTCAATGGCATTGAACTGCTCACCCCCTTTCTCATGGAAAATATATAAGGCGCATAAATCTACGCCCATGAGGATATCCATCCGCATTCTTTCACATTTCCTTGACTTGACAATTTTGTTCCTTTCGGCCGGTCCGTTCGTTTATTCACTTAGCACTTTTCACAGCGGAGCTGCTTCAGTTCAAGATGTATATCTCTGTTTCCACTCTCTCTTTTTATCTTCTCCTCGGTCTGCAGTCCGTGGCTGCTCTTCCGGCTGCAAATGGCGCGCGTGGAGGGAACCAGCAGATGGCACAACTCCTGCGAGGTACTGGAATTCGCGCCATGTCAGTTCAGCAGTTGAACACGTTGCTAGGCAACCTCCAAGGTCAAGGTGTAACTCTGGGGTGTGGGGCCCAGCAAGGCGCTGGCCAAGATGCTGCTGGAGGTGAAAAGGGGGCTGCTGGAGGGGGAGAGGAGAAGAAAGAAAGTGAGATACACGCCTGCGTGTAGATTGACCCATTGCTAAATTGAACCAGATGAAGTAGTCATAAATGGAAAGTTCGACGTACCCGTCGCAGTCAAGGGAGTAAGTAGAACAAGGGGGACGAGCATCTGACTTTGACTTACAGCTATAGGGCGAACTCAAACAGGACCTCTTGTTTACTAAAACTGTGAGTCTGACATAATCTTTTCAGAAAAAAATGATAGCTCAGGAAATCCAGGCCGTTGGCGCATTCGAATACGAGTATCAAGGTGCGAAAGCTGACGAGATCACCGTCTCGGAAAACAAAACTCCAGCGAAGCCGCCCGCCGGCTTCGAGGCCATCGAACCAAGCTCGTTCAAGATTAAGCTCGCCCAGAGCAAGGGTGTAGGCTTAACGCTCTCGAAGATCGATTATATTTTCGATCCTGCAAGTACGTGAGGAGAGGCACGCCTAAAGCTTGTTTCTAACCGTGCTTTCTCAGGTGCTGACCTCCAGGGCAAAGACATTACGAAGTCTCAGGTCGGGAAGCTATGCGAAAACACTAGACAGTTCGTCATCTCGGATACACTTGGATCTTTGGAGTTTGAGGTGGAGGAGAATGAGGTGACACTGAATTTGAATAAGGACGTCACAGCGGAGGGCGAGTGGGGTAAGTCTGGACCACAATCTCCAAGTGTTGTGGATCATTGTTGACTTTATAGGTATCTTCTTGCCCGTCGCTGCCTAAGGAATGTTATGGTTCCTTACTTCCGAAGCATTAACTGCACCCTTGAGATCAGGGCTCCCGTATGTGCTGTGAGACACAGCATTGCTACTAGAATATTGAAGCAATATGGATCTGTTGTCGCCGTAGCACGTATACAGGGCACAGGTTGCCCCGGGCATACTGCAAATACATCAGATAAGAGTTGCTCAAAGACAACTTATAGATCGCTATCATGGATCTTTATCGATGAACTTGACGGATGGTTCCACGTAAAGCAACTAATAACTCTATTGCAGAGCCGTAAAGTGAAGAAAATGGGGATCCCATGCTGGTTAATGAACCAACCTGTCTGTTTGCGTCGAGCCTTTGCAACGAAGCAGGGATGGCTCTCAAATAGGATTGTTTGGGTATTTAACAAAGCACATAAATACCCATATATGTCTGTGCAAGTTTGCACAATGACGTCATTTACTGATCAATTTTGCCGATGTCGTACGCGGTAAAGCTTAAACTTCCCTAGGGCAACATCAACACATCCCATGAATATAATACCGTAGTCTTCATAGTAAGTAGGCAAAATATGGATAATGCCAACCTTTTTGAGAATACCAAGCCGTTGGAGTCTACAGCAGTCTGCAGGGTTTTCGTATAAATCGCAAAAAGGCTTACCCTTCACGGCAATTTTTCTGTCCATCTAAACGCAACAAGATGTGCGAGACCGCTTGTTACAGCTAGCAGGAGCTCTAGTAGTGCACACGATCGGGAGAGGGAATAAGGAGGAGAGGATTGCGGCAGCTCCTTATAGAAGCCCTGTGACACGTACCAGTACGCGCACGGACACGGTAGAGTTGGCTAGGGTATGATGGTTGTGGACTGCAGCTGGACAGTCGACGGGCGGATAGCGTTTGTTGTCGAGGGATGAGGCATGGTCATAGTTGGCAGGAAAGGTGACATCGAGACAGCCAACCAAATTGCAGCTTGGTATATGTAGATACCAATGGCGCCGGTGCGAGGGGCCCGCGGGGGGTGTATAGTACGTACTATGGTACCTATGTACGGAGTGAATAATTACCAGTATGCCGGCTGGGGGAGCCGCTCAGAGATTGGTCTATGTCCCCTTAATTTTACAGCAATCCTTGTTTGAAGTGGCGCGGACGGGGGGTGGCTGAGCCTGTTCGTTATTAAGAGATTTTCGTTAAGTACACCTAGACTTGCGATGGACGTTCTTGAGCATATCTAGAGTAATGTTACCAGTTCTTTCAAAAATGGCATAGTGAATGGTCTGATATACCGAAAGCCCTGGAGGTATGGGTAGGCCAACCACGAAACTAGCGTATTCGCAGTGGAAAGGATTTTGTAATGCTGTACTGTGTACTTATTAGTTTAAAATGTTTTGAGATGATCCATGCAGCCAAACTTTGCAAACGACTCAAAATCCGGGGCCGCACAAATGCCGCACGCTATCCCAGTACCAGATCAGATCTACCAGGCGGGGGCTATACGGGACCGCACAAATGTCGCACGCTATCGTACCAGATCAGATCTACCTGGCTATCCCGGAGTCGCACTCCATAAAGGTAGTGAATGATGCTCCCGTCAGAAATGCGTCTTCCATCGGCTTCAGAGATCTCATCGCTCTCCCGCCGTCAGCATGTTCATCCACCGTCTCCCCCACTTCCTCCTGGTTCCTTCCCTTCACGTCCCTTTGTCTCTTGCGATCTTGCGCTCATACAACTTCACCATACACAGTGAAACGAGAGCCCCAGGTACCAGAAGCTGAGACTTCAACGTGCGTGGGACTGTAGCTGACGTGTTGTGTAGACGGTGTCAGTCGCGAGGTCTACCTTATCAATGGCCAACATCCCGGTCCCCTCATCGATGTTGACGAAGGAGATGACCTTCAAGTGTTTGTTCAAAATAACTTGCCTGTTGAAACCACAATTCATTGGCACGGTCAGTAACACGGACAGCTCATTTCGTCCGAGCTGTTGGAACGCTGGCGGCTGACACTCTTTGCACCAGGCATCTTGCAACGAGGATCTCCTCACATGGATGGAGTACCAGGTGTAACCCAGGTTGGTATCCGTCGTATGCTTGGAACAGTTTGCCCAGATTATGTTGACGACTGGTAGTATCCCATACCCGCTGGCGGGAATTTCACCTATCGGTTCACCCTTGGCGACGAGTACGGTTTTTATTGGTACCATTCACACCTCCGCGCTTACTACAACGACGCCATCAGGGGACCGCTTTTGATACGCCCCTCTCCTTCACGCACTCGCCCCTTTGAGCGACTCGCTGCCAGCGACATGGAAAAAAGCCTGCTCTTGCAAGCCGAACGGGACGCGACTTCTATCCTCCTCAATGATTGGACACACGAACTTTCGGACGTAATATGGTCACGATACTTTACAACCGGTGCATTCCCGAACTGTGTTGACAGCATCCTGGCGAATGGCAAGGGGAGAGTTCAGTGTCTTCCCGACTACGTGCTCCAGGCTGGGCCCGGATTAGGACAGGAAGGCGCGAGCCAAGCGTCAGCGCCAACGAGGTCAACGCCGATGGTCATGTCAGGGATGGGCAAGCGGATGGAGATGGGTGATGCCACCGCCATGGACATGGGCGGTTCAACAATGGTCATGGACGGTCCACCTCAGACACCAGCGCCAGCTATGCCAACCGCGATGAGCCTGTCGCCGGAAATGACTTCCCTCAGCCCTCGGGGATGCTCCATGCCGATGATGTTCAATCCCGGTTTCAACACCAGTTCTCTTCCGCCGGAAACATGCACCAACACCACGTCGCCTCTGCTGCAAATCTCTGCTAATAGTACCCAAGGCTGGCTTGCCCTTAACCTAGTGAATTCTGGTGCAGTAAGCGCACTGCGCGTCTCGATGGATGGGCATTCCATGTTTGTCTATGCTGCCGACGGGTTGTATGTCGAGATGCAGGAGGTCAAGGCGAGCTCAGCCGTTTCCAGTTCCTCTCCCCAATCGGCTTACCCATCTAGGTATTGCACATGGCGCTCGGTCAGCGATATTCAGTGATGATCCGACTCAATCAGATGGCAGGGAACCAATTCCTCAGGTATGCTACGTATCCTGTCGGCGACATGCAGCAGGTTCTTGAGGGTCAGGCGATAGTATCATACGACGTAAGTCTCTCTACTGGATGTCCGCCAGTCCGAGCTCACCTTTTGTCTCTAGGTAGACAATTCAAACAACACCGCGATGATGGACGATCCAACATTGGTTTGGATGTTAACAAACGGTTCCGCGAAGGCCGACGCTCCACTTCTAGATCCTCAACGTCTCACTCCTTTTGAGACTTACTCGCCTCCCTCCAGAGCAGCTGATCAAACGCATGTTTTCAACATGAACCAAACTGAACTTACCACTTGGGTGATTAATAAGACACCATATCGAGAACCCAAGGTCCCAATCATCTACGGAACTAAGTCGGACGGGTGGCAGGCGGACACGACTATCCACGTGCCTTCAAACTCAGTAATCGATATTATCATGAAGGTTGCAAACGATTCCATGGACACTGTATGCTACCTTGAATGCCCCCCTTTAATCTGAACTCTCAGTCACTAACTGCAAGGCTGAAGATGGGCCATCCTATGCACCTTCACGGTCACAAATTTTGGGTTCTTGGGACTGGCAGTGGCTCTTTCCCATATGCGACCGGCAAGGACGCGCCTCCATCTCTTTTGAATGAGAAGAACCCCCCCTACCGTGATACGGTGGAGCTTCCACCCTCCGGATGGGCTGTTATCCGGTTAGTACAACAGCGCTGCAGAGCGGTCTCAATGTCTGAGGTGATGGCTAATTTGCACAGATATGTTACAGACAACCCCGGGGCATGGATCTTGCATTGCCATCTACAATGGCACGTTGTCGTAAGTGTGACTCTCTACTGCTGTCTGCTGTCTAGCGTCTAGAAATTGGCTACGTTTGCTTACAGTTCACAATACAGTCTGGTATGACAGTGGTCCTCGTCGAGGGGGAAAACAAGCTTCCTAGCCTGGTGGGTAATTCTGCCGCGTCAGTAGCCACGCAGACCCATGGCACAGATCGTTGGACTACCCTCGTCGCGATTGCGGCGAGTTTTGCTGCAGCGTGGCTGTAATATAAGAGCGTTTGCTAGATACGCTAGGTTTGCAAGGTTGCGACGAAATAAGTAAGGTTTATTATAGAAAGAGCCTAGAACAGTGGAGTATCTTCTAAACGAATGTCGAATTTGCTGCCAAATATCTACTTTTCCTATGATGGGGATGGAGAAATGGAGACCGGAAATTGAGATTCCCCAAGAATCCTTTTCATTTCGCGTAGACGACGGAAGTATCCTAGTCCATGATCCTCATGTCTGGCTGGTGTGAATGTGTTCACACACGTGATCTACACGTGATCTGCAACGGAACAACATTTGAGGACATGAGTGTACACAGGGAGGTAGAAAGGTTACCCATATGCTATGGGTCAGAGTTTAACGACTTGTAGCACGTGTGAGTGGTCCGTCGACGTTGGTGAACGGCCCGGAGTTGATAGGAGTCCGGTCTATCTTGTGCTCCTCGAGACTCGGATCTGGTGACAGCGCGGAGACCAGAGTGGGACATCAGTCTTCAGATGCAGAGTCATGTCCGACCCACACATCATTTTGCAAACGCGTCTTCATGTCCCACGACGTGGAAGCGAGATATACACCAACATGTCCATGGAAGAGGCGGCATTTTTAGGCGCCCGAAATACCTGGGCAGGAGCTTCACAATTTCGGAGCCGAGATCCGACAACCAGGAACAGCAAGCCGTCGTTCATTTCAACTCACATGTTGCGCACAACCTCGAACCACCCATCGCATCACTGAATCATGAATTCTGCACCCGTTCACACTGTTTATGAAGGATATCCGACAACGCCCTTAATGGTGGTAGTACCAGTGAGGGGCTTGGCGAGGGGAGACTTCTACCCAGGGAGTAGCAGGCTTGAAACACTCGTACCGGTACTTTCTTAAGACAAGGGTTCTGTTTCACAGGCCGTTGCACGACGATTTCCAAAAGACGTCACGACTACCGCCGCCGCTCTGCAAACGTGGGGCCTGGACTCCGTGCCGTCTGACGACAACTCGAACGGTGCAGTCCCGATGCATGGCATCGGTCAGCGACCAAGCCTCCCATGGATCAAGCGAAATTTCGATGGAAAACTGTACAAAGTCTGGACATGAGGAGAGCCTCCTCTCCTTCGGGATTTTCGAGATAGGATGTGGCTCATATACCTCGCCTACTTATACACACATACTTGCCACAGGGAGAGAGAGAGAAGTGTGGGCAAGTCGCCCGACTCTTCGCTCATAGATAGCATAAGGAATTTACGTCCATGCACGGTGTTTCGTTTGACGCCGTTTTGGCCTGGAGCCGCCACCTCCAATTCCAACAACATGAGGTTTCAAGTTTACAGTCCTTGCCAGCCCCCATTCGTCGATTCGTGCCAGAGCGCCCATGCAGAGGCTCCGCGAACCTTACAGTCGGGATGTTCAAGATAAAGCGCCACCCCTAATTCAACGGCCTGCGGCAGCCATTGACGCCATCTAGAACCCACGGAGTCTAGCGTACGCGGGATAGATGAGCTTTTCTTGGCTTCATGATAAACGTCTGAGGATGCGCGTCTTCAGGACCACGCTAGATGTGCCAAACTGGAAGCGAAATGGAAGCGCCGAGGTGAATGGTGGGTATGGAGCGGGTAGATGTAGGTATAAGAGCCTCATCCCACCCTTCACTGGAAGACCACGCTTGAAGCTGCACTCATTTTCTATACTTCTTCATTCGTTTTCTACCACCTAGCTGGTCTTCGATTCTCAATTCCTTCCTTTTTCACATCACTTGCTTCTTACAGCTTCCACTCATTTTCATTCACTACGAACATACGGAGTACCGACCTTCACAATGAAGACCACCGCCGCTTTCGCTCTCGCCGCTGCCAGCCTTCTCAGGACTGCCGCTGCTCACGCTACTGTTTTCAACATCCTCGTCAATGATGTCGATCAAGGCCTCGGAAACTCTGCCTCTGGCTACATCCGCTCGCCTCCCAATAACAGTCCCATTACCGATGTGACCTCCAAGGACATGACCTGCAACGTGAACGGTGGCAAGGCTGCCGCCAAGTTCGTCGAGGTTTCTGGCGGTGACAAAATTACCTTCGAGTGGCACCACAACAGCAACGCTGCTTCGGACGATATCATCGACCCCTCCCACAAGGGTCCGGTCATGACCTACATTGCTCCTGCCGCCTCCAACGGTGACGGCAACGTTTGGTTGAAGCTCGCCGAGGAGGGCTTCTCCAACGGCAAGTGGGCTGTTGAGAATCTCATTGCCAACCGTGGAAAACACAGCATCGTCCTCCCCAACCTTGCTGCTGGCGACTACCTTCTCCGCCCTGAGATCATTGCTCTCCACGAGGGCTTCCGCACTGCAGGAGCACAATTCTACATGGAGTGCGTTCAGATCAGGGTCAAGTCGTCCGGCTCCGTCACCCTGCCCGCTGGTGTCCCCATCCCTGGTGCTTACAAGGCCACCGACCCTGGTGTCCTCTTCGACCTCTACAACGGCTTCTCCTCCTACCCCATCCCTGGCCCCAAGGTCTTCAGTGCTGCCGGCGGAGCGGCTCCTGCTCCTGCTCCCGCTCCCGCCCAGTCTTCTGCTGCTCCACTTCCCACTACCACTCCTTCTGCTCCCGCTCCCGCCAACCCTGCCCCTACCACCTTGGTCACCTCCACTCGTCCTGCTCCCACCCAGACCCCCAACAATAATGGTGACCAGGCTGGCGTCACTGTTGCGGAGTGGCAGCAGTGTGGAGGCATCAACCACACCGGCGCCACCCAGTGCGCCGCCGGTTTGGTCTGCAGGCAGTGGAACCCTTACTACTTCCAGTGCGTTGCGCCTTCCATCCAGTAGGCGTCTCAACAACACTAGAGGGGCCCCTCTTGAGCGATGTTTGTGAATTGGTATTTTCGATTTCGAGGCTAGGTTCCTCTGCAACCCGTTTAGAGTGACTGGTTCCTGTCACGTTCACTTCAGTGTATATAGATATACAACATACTCCATTACAGTATGGACGGCCGAAAGAAATCTCTTATATCCAAATTGTTTTCCCTGTGTGGTTTGCATTGTCGTGATGGATAGCTGTGTATGAACTGGAACGGATGAAGACAACTCCCCTGCCCAGCACATGAGCGACAGAAAAAGTGTCGCACTTTCTCACAAATCTTCTAAGTCTAATTTCCTACCTGCAATAGTTATACAGAGTATAGATAAGATGCTCTAAGGAACTTGTAGTCTGTAACCGTAGAGAGCTCCTGTACAGGTCAAGCTGTGCACTTTTATAATTTACTTACGTATTGCTAGCTGAGACCTGGACAAAAGGCAGTGGTTTCCGAAGTGGACGCGACACCTTTTCTGTCACCCGCGTGCTCGGCAGCTTCCTGCGCCACTCCAGTACATCCCGTGGTACTTCAAAACGACAATTTTACCCACGTGTGCAAACATATATTCTATTCTATGGGTCTATTTCCTGGTATCCAAACGCCGCGCTATGCATGACATGAAATCAACTTCAAGACGCACACTGATGCTCATTGCTTGCCACGCCATCTACTTCGCGCTTTTGCTCAAGACGGGGCAATTCTTCGGCATTCCTCCTTTCTCTTTCTGCTCTCCTGGCTCTAGAGTCTAAAAGACTCAAATATGTCTGCCATCCAATTGCAACCACCCCGGCAATCAAGCTTCTATATTCGAGCTTGACATAGGCGAAAAGGAAGGCAGTGACAGCGGGCCACAGCTTGCAGCTGTTGACCCATGATGTCGGGACCGTGTTGTATATATGTGTCGCGAGCGACGACAGAGAAATCTCCGAGAAAGGATGAGATAGAAGGTGCTGCATGCCGAAGAAGTACGTGTTGAAGATTGGTGTGAATAAGGATTGGTTGATGACAACCTATGACACCACTGTTAGTTCTTTCTTCAGAGCAAGGCTAATGGATGTGCTTACCTTGACGGACAAAGACAGCACCTTAGAGCTGTAATTGAAGGAATTGCTCAGCCACAAGAACCACTTGTATCCAGGTACAGCCGCAAGGCCTCCGATGAACAGCGCTCGCCCGGTCCTCTGCCAGTCTCGGTCCTCAGCCCAGGCCTGGAAAACTCCTCTTTGTCCATGTTTCTCCCCGTCGTATGTATCCTCGATATCATCTTTACTAACACTTTGGGCAACGAAGTCTCCGACCAGGTAGATAACTAGCGTGCTGACGAACTGCGTCAGGTATGGTCTTCGCTGATGAGCGCGTCCGTACGCTCGGAAAGGCGTGTATAGTGGTTCGAGCCAAAGCCAGGTCGGCCCTGGGATTGACTTGTGAGGTTCGGTTTTTACAGGTTCCGGGGCCTCGGGGCCATGGAACGTCTCCATCTTCTGGTTATTCGGATCATCGGCCGCGACGGGATATTGCTTTGTGTGCGACGGCGGTTGCGAACCCGATTGTGCGTTGGGGTCTCGACCGCCGTGTAAAGCCCTGATGAATCGCACCGAACTCGTCGGGACATGGAAATGGGAACCACGAAAGCTTCCCCTGGCCGCAGGAGCCAGGAGGTGATTGAGTCGTATCATGGAGGGCGATAAGTATGAAAGTAAATGGGCATAGGGTATACGCCGTCTGGCCGATCAAAGGAGAACCATGACGAGAGGGGGAGTGCTCCAGGTTGTTTTCAGAAAAGTAGAAGGCGGGCGTCCACGGATCTCAGTAGGCGCTGTTCACAAGGCGCACATCGTGATGAGGATCCAGCTGCTGACAGGTTTCGGTGAAGTGCGAGCAGCGCTGCGTGTGACAAGTTGGCAGACGCCGACTCTCGGCTCGGCTCGGGCATTGCCCGACAAGGGTTCGATCGCGTGCGATGCTATCGATAAGAATGCGGTCGCTAACAGATGCCATCTGAGATCTCCGCATCTACGTACGCGCAACGCGCAGAATCGACTGAAATGCGCTGGCCATGTTTAATATAATCGCAAGGCTGCATCAGGATCCCTCCTCGGATGAAGGTTCGGTGTCGCTCATCACCTCTTCGCAAGCTGTGCGCAGCTCTTTTACCCCATCAACGTTGCTCCACTCCTGGAGCAGTCGACTAACTTGTGCCCAATCCTCCTGAGCTTCCTCAGTCTTATCCTCCTTAAGCAGGGCTTTTAATCGATGTGGCGTATCTAACGCCCACCGCACGGTGGCCCTTTCTTTCTGGCGGTCATTGTCGCGGCCAGATTGTTGACCCCGATCATCAACCCGGACCTCTGTGCCTAAACCAGCGGGCTGCGCAATGCTGGCATGCATTGAGGAAGATATCGATGCCGCGGTCTCCGCGATGTGCGATATAGCAGGCGAGAGAGTGTGCGTAGTCGGGGCCAAAGGATCCATGTTCGTGCGCATTCGGCGAATCGTCGACGTGGCAGCAAGGAGTTTGGAGTAGTTGTCATAGACGAGTGATTTCCTGTCACTGTCGAGGTTTCGTATCTCTGTAAAGCAATTAATCGAAGCCAATTGCGAATCGCGAAGAACCGTATACGTACGAGACACCAAGTCGGCTTCAACCTTGAGCACCTCTGACAGCCCGCTTGTGGCCAGTATGGTATTGACGTAGGCTTCAGCATCGAAGTTCTCCGAATCCAACTCAGTGAGGGTCTCCGCTTCGAGCTCTGGGCCTAGCTCCGTTCGTGCCGATTCCTCAGAGATCTTTGTCTCTGCATCTTTGCCGGAAGGCTTGATGCCATAATAGTCCCGGAGCGCGGCGCGGTTACGGCGGGAATTGGTCGGTGGTCTTGTTGCTGTGTCAATCGACGTGCGCGTGGATGAGGGAGAGCGGATGGACGAAGAAGGCCGAGGAGAAGCTATGGTGGACATTTCGGAGCGAGCCACAGAGCTACACGAATGGTTCGATGACGGAAGTTCCCGCGGTGTCAGCAATCGTTCTGTTGTTTGAGCTTCTGGGAGCTCTACTTGCGCCAAGACTCGATCGTTCGAGGCCCCCACGTGATGTTCTTATTTTGACCTCCTTTGCTTCCTTATAAGTTAAACACACGCCGCCCATGGTTGCTGCTGGGTATATGTTTCATTTACACTCGGTCCGTCATGGCATCCGATCTACTGGCTGAGCTGAGCGCACACCTCAATGCCCGCCATCTGTACCCGACGCGGTCCTGGCTCCAAGCTTTCGCCTCTTCCACACGCCCCAACACTCCGCTCCCAGCTCTCAAGCAGACGGCATTGTTTCGCCTTCTTGCCACTGATATCACAGCATCCCTAGAGCAACCGGCGGACACACTATTTCCGCAAGACATTCTTACGAGGGCAACCCAGAGCCGATATCTGGCCGGTCCCGTTGTGTGCCAGCTGCTCGACATAGAGGACATTGGGCACTCGCGATGGAGTCAGGTTGAAGCCATTGAGTCCAAAGAGCGCGGGGAAGCAACCAAAGGTCGAGAGATTGTGCGCGTTCTTCCTGGGGAAGATGACCAGGAACAACCCTCAGACGACAGCAAAGGCCCATTCAAACTTTTACTGCAAGATGCTAAGGGACTGCGAGTATATGCGCTTGATCTCTCTGGAAAATGTGGCGTCAACACTAACTCTCCTATGGGCGTCAAAATCGCGTTGAGAGACTCTGACGTGAGACGGGGTGTGGTTATGCTGGAGCCCGGTCGCGTGCAAGTCCTGGGCGGGAAGATGGAAGCTCTGGATAAGGAGTGGAAAAAAACACGCAAGGACAGGCTGATGCGCACCGCAGCAGCCAATGGTGATGACACCAATCGGACTTGAAACCGCGAAAACATCTTGAGAAAGCCAACGGGACGATTCCTCAAGGAACTCAGTCCATGATACCTAATGTAGGAGCAATTGCTCATCAGTTCATTCAAAGGACAGGGCACTGAGATCGTGGTTGGCTTACCCCCAACCTAACCCAAATAGGTAAACGAGGAGACAGGGGAAGTGCACTCAGCCACTGCATCTTTTGGGCTAGTTGGTGGTACTCGAGGCCCTTTAAAGGGAAAACGAGGATGCTTCTTCACTGCAGGACCAGATCATCGGAAAACCTCATTGGCAACTATACCGCAGAGACATGCCACGAATGGGATTGCAAGTGCTCTCGCTCACAGGACACAATCAGCTTCAAGTACGCGACTACAAGAAGCGTCGAGTACATAGCAAGACGAGATTTGGATGTAAGACATGCAAAGAAAAGAAAGTCAAGGTACGATAGAACTAGCACGACCAAGGCGGAAAATATATGTTGACGAACGCCAGTGTGACGAGATTAGGCCCGTATGTCTTCGCTGTCAAAGGAACAGCAGGCCTTGCGTCTATATACGGCATAAGGAGAACGTCACAGTTCCGGATTCGAAGTGCCCCGGACCTACGAATCCGTTCTCACATCTCAGTGATTGTACGGTGTTCCCATTCGATGCCCCAAGTCCCAGAACAGGCACCTCCACCATCGAGCTCATGCACCATTTCCGCGGTCACTGGAGGGATGTCTTAAACGTGAGCCGCGGAGATGCTATCATCTCTTTCTTCCAAACGGATCCTTTGCTGCGCAACACAATTCTCGCGATGACGGCATGCCACCTTCGCCATGTGGCCCCTGGAGTCTTGAGCCACCGGATTGCAGAGCATTACCACACTGCACGGGCTCTGGAGAGCTACCGGAAAGCCATCTTACTCCCCGCAGAATCAATCGGTCAACCTGGAGCCAACTCTGTGCTGCTTTCCGCCACGCTTCTGAATATGCTTGCGTTGGCACTCCCAGACGAAGAGCAATGCCCAGGGATTACTGATCCCCGCAATTCTTGGGTTTTCAGCAATGATGAGAACCGATTAGGCTGGTTAAATATGCAGGCTGGTCTCAGGCACTTGTTCGAGTTCCGGGCAGCATACTTGGGCGATGCAATGCATTGCGTGTCGCTCATGCTGTTTGGATTGCACCTCTGTGCGATTGCTCAAGAGCGGGACTCGATGAAAACAGTGCCCCAAACCTGGCAGAAAGTTTTCGGATTGCATGGCGAGGAAATGGATCCGGAAAGCAGCAAATATACGCTCCTACTGGATGTAGTGGCAGCAATGAAAGATTGCGACGACAGCTGTATCAATGCGTTCGTCAGCATGTCGTTTATCTTCAAGTTGTACTCCGGTTTTCGTGATTTGCTATATCACACGGACGAGAAGGCGTTGTGGATATTCGGATACTGGCTGGGAATCATGTCACGCTTCCCAGACACCTGGTGGTGTCGAGCTCGTGTGATCCGAGACCATAAAGCAATACTTCTTTTGCTGGAAGAACGAGGGCTGACACAGCGGCCTGGTGACGAGGGGATGCTATGGACTAAACTGCTGGAGGACTATCGCAAGGCCCCCCTCCCCGGCTCCGTCTCTCCTCACTGCACTTGAGAATCGATTACCCATTTATTAGCCTGCACCCGCCCCTTGCCGACAGCGTTTAGCAGCTTAAGCGCACCTGCCGCTTGAGGTGGATCGGTTCGCGAGTGCTGCGGTCCTAGGGTTACGTACATACGTATAGGTTATTAAATTTACATTTCTGCATACTATACAACGGTTTTCACAAATCTAAGCACAGTAGTCCTTGTTCTTGGATGGAATCCTCCCCGCTAGCTCCAAGTTAGTTACGCGTCCTACTAATAGAGTTCGGCATATCCAACTCACACTTAGACAATCCCGCTAAGTACATCTGCGACTGCAACGATCAGTGGTTAAAACGGGCTGAAGACATAGCAAACTATGGGTGATAAATGCTTTCCAAAAAAATTGAGCTAGAAGCATCAGGAAAGAAAGCCATGTGATTGATTTTGGTAGAATGTATTACCACCCACCAATTCGGCATATCTTTCATGGCGCCCCTCGAGCTACTTCATCAAAAAGAAAAAAAAACATAATATGGGTCTTACCGCGATTCGAACGCGGGGCCTCTCGCAAGTGTGCTCAGGAGTACCCTAAGCGAGAATCATACCACTAGACCATAAGACCGTTTGGTTTTATTTTTTGAAACAGATTCCAAGCCTAAGTCCAAAAGGTAACAGAAGAATAACCATCAACAAAGCCCTCAAACCTGCTTTGCCTTGTAAGCAAAAACTGCTATGCTTTGCAATCTTTCTCCGTTCCTGCAGAAGACTCTGCGAAGTTCCTTCAACTAGCATGCCGTCAATGAACATCTTATAAAAGTTGTCGCGTCGCTTGCCTAGATCTACGTTCACTTCCTAATTACGAGCACTGATAATATAGATCCATTTGGTCTGTCCGCTTCCGTTCCCCTAAGGTTGACAATAGGTTTTGCGAACTGTGCGTCCAACCACGCAAGCATATTAGAATAACAAACCTTCTGTCGTGTGCGTTCAGGTTCTGAATGCCTACCTCTCCCAGAAAGGATGGCACAGTCGCTATTCCAGTTACTAGCCGTTGGCCTCGTCGCGTCGTGCACCTCCGCAGACATGCTTTGATCAACTGGTATATCTCTCAGTGGCTTCTTATGGCCGAGCTGCTGAAATATATCGAGCGTAGGCTGAGGCCAGGTAGCACTACGTTTGGAAGCACTGGTATAGCCTTCGAGGGCTTTAATGTGTCGTTGATAACAACAAACTTGGATTACTCCCGTGCTGGGTGATAAAAGCTAACAACAGCTTTGCTCAAGCTACACTAGAGTCGCATACACAGGAAGAAGGAATAGAAAACCCAAGGAGGCTAACAGTCCGACGACTATCATGACCACTAGTTTCTGAAGAAATGACCAGTGACGAAGGTGCTGTAAGGTCTGATCATAGTAGGGGTAAGATTTTCCCGCGCCATTCGGCACCGAGACATGGGCTTTAGGATAAAGTTCGCGGCAACAATAATGCTGTGCCCAGTGCGAGCAGTGATCGCATCATAGTACCTCCAAGAGGTTTTGATAGCTGACATTGGCTGAGGAGCTGCCGAGCGTAAAGAATCTTCCGGTTCTTCTCCGGTGTCGAAATATTCGGCCGTGTCAAAAGTGAGGAGACTTCCATCACTCCCCTAGGACTACTTCAACATCTAAGATTATTAGGGGAACAGATTCTGAGCCTACGGATTCTTTTCCTTCTCCCTCGATGTCCAGAAACTCGTACGTTCCTGCCTCTCCTGAGACTTCCGTAAAAGTAAAAACGAGAGCGGAGCGGTTGTCCATGCTATATCAGAGCGATAAGAAAACGACCAGCAGTTTATTCTAGTATTTTGTGCTTTTGGATGTGATTTGGTCCCCTTAAATAGTTGGTGGCTGACTGCGGAAGTGACAATGCATGTGCACTCTAGTCAGGGTAGCCTGTCCCTGCAGTGACTCCTGAAAGGGGCACCGTTATACTGCAGCCGAACATGATACGTCCCAGTTGCCGCTGGCACCCATGATTCTGCGGCTTGCCGCTTCTCTAGGGCTATAATACATGTATGAAATCTGTGGTAACAGTCAGATGTTATGAGTATAACTCTCATACGGTCTTCTATGAGTTTAGATTTGCCTGGCACTCCTCTATGTCAACAAGGACTACTAACAGGCCAGTAAACTGTGAATCCATACCTAGGTACAGGTTTTGGTATTGTTTCTGCATTAACAGTGAAATCAATTTGCGAATTGACCTTGAAAATGTTTGAAGAACCATAATATAGTGATATCAACACATCAATATGATCGGTTATTTATAAAATTGCCAGACTAGGCATTCCCCGATAGCCAGCAGTGTCCCTCCCAAAACTGAGAACCCCATCACTCACACTCTCTCTGAAGATCGAACTGCCCTGTCGTTACATCTCCGCTAAACTGCTGCGTGATCATTACAGGAGGATTGACGTTCTTCCCATTGTCCTTCGTGCCATACACCCCTCCATACAGCGTAAGAGTGAAAACTTCCTTCGCACGCATAGTGAACGACCTGTCGGTCTTCGCCGTGGCTCCCGGGCCCAGGAGCTTCTCAATGTAGATGGTCACGTTGTAAAACGTCTCGCCCTGTAGATCAGACCCGTGGCAGGCAGCATAGCAGTCGATGTCTTTCACTTCCCCCATGTTGGATGCGAAGGAAAAGTGACCCTTTTCGCGTGAGCTGTTCTTCAATTCGAATTCAACTCCGTCGCGGAAAAGAGCCGTATTCTTGTTTCCGGTAGAAAACTGGACCTGGAAGCTCTCGACTTTGACGTCCGAGTTGTGGTGATTCGCGAAAACGAATTTGTCCTCTTGCACATTAGTCTTGTTGGAGGCCAACTTGTCGGGGAGATACGTGAACTTCGCAGGTTCGTCTGGAGGCGTGAGTTCCTTCCGGTTCGCAAACTTAGAGCCTGTATCAATGACCCATTGAGTGGCTGGGGTAGGGAGATGCTTCTTGAAAATGTTGTACAGTAATATGACTACCATGACTGCCAAAGCCAGCCTGTACGATGTCAGCATATTCATAAGTCCTTTACCTTATCATCAATTCCCACTTACATAGCGAGGACAGCGAAAGCGCCCGCAAAAAGGTCGCCAAGCTGACAAATGCTTTTGCAAAGGCTGCACCGTAGACCAGCGCCCCCGTTGCGAAAATACCCGCCACGTACATGACTCCGGCCGCGAGCGCAGGCTACCAAAGGTCAGATCGGCCTAACAGAGAGTGGACCGCAGTAGAAATGACTTGCTCCCAGAATGTCAGCTGCCATTATGCCTTCAATCAGACTAATGAGGGCTTGAATGAACGTCAAAACAAGCAAAACCCCGTCCTTACTCAAGACTTCCCAGTCAACGATAAGTTGCCACATCATGAATATCGCGGAAGCGACAGCCACCACATAGCCCACTATTTGAAGAGCGGTGCTGGCCCATCCCCAGAACTTGCTGCTCTTGCTGCCGTTATACTTTCCTTTATACTTCGCAACAGCTTCCTGGATCTCGTTTTGTTTCTGGAGGAGTGCTGCCTCTTCCGCTTGTAGTTGCGCCCTCAACGCCTCCTGTTGATCTGTTAACTTTTCCAACTCTCTTAGCCTGCTGTCGAGCCTGGTTTTCGTCTGATAGAGCTGCCTCCGGTACTCGTCCAAGTCCCCAGCCCTCGCCAGACCACCGAATTCGCTCCTCAGGGGTTTCAGGCTGGAGCGCTCGGCCCACTTAATATCTCGCAGTTCCGTGAGGGTGGCTGACCTCCTTCCCGTGGCGAAAGTCGTCTGGTCTCTCGCGTGTGATAGTTGCAGTTCGGAATAGCCCAGTCTATGCGTAACGTCCTGGAGCTGTGTGCTTATGCTTTGCTGGAAAACCGACTCGAGAAGATGTTCTGGACCGCCTATCCGGTATTTCCAGATCGAATCGACGACGCCAATTCCGAATCTGGTGAGTTGGGTAATGGAAGTGATTAAGCCCGTAATCAACAGGCCAGTCTTCTCAGGGCGATCGCCTGCGTCATCTTGTAGACCCCAAATGCTGGCAACGAGGCCAGCAACGCTAAGCAGTGTGAGCAAAACGGCACCACTGACGCCAAGTTCGCGGCCTTTGATTTTCGGCGGTGATTCCGTGGATACCCTCTCTGCCAATCGTCGACATCTATCCCAACTCTGCATGAAAGGTGCTTGTGCGAGCTTCGATGCACCAGCGCGGGTAAGAGCCTTCGCACCCTTGAAAATCAAACCCATGGAGTCGCGCATAGCTTCGATCTGTGTAGCAAACCCGGCGACAATTTCTGCTTGCTTTTGTTGCAGAGTCATTTTGTCCCAATCTTGCAAATTTTCCTTGCCCCATTTTTCCAGGCCTTCTTTCACCTTCTTCATAAGATCACCTTCCAAAGCGGAGTCGTGGTCCAGAACTTGTCTAACAAGATCCGCCATAGCGGCGTTGTACCATTCGAGCTCGAGCTGGGTGGCCATCTCATCCTGGGTCAGATCAGGATTCCCCCAAAACGGTTTGTTCCAGCCCTTGAATCGTTGATAAGCAATAACCCTGAAGGTCAGCTGATTCGAGTTCGTGTCTTCAACTACAATTTTTCTCTTATTTTTACCCTCTCCAATTTCGCGTTCATACTTGTTAATCTTGCCGTTGTCGAGAGCGTCCATGACTTTTACATGTGAGCAAAATTCTCTGTGAAAAGGGGTGGATACTCACTAGCAGCATAACGTGTAATGGTGGAAGTTCCCTGTTCTGGCAGCCTGACAATATTGTGGAGCGTTAACATTAGCCTACCTCTTCCGACTTTTCCCTCCCATATCTCCCAAGATTCATCACAGAGGTAGCTGTTTTCAGGAGCTTCTTCGATAGTTCCACGGCTTTATCAGGCCTTTTGTATGCATCCCCAACGTCTTTGTAATACTGGCGGATCTGATACCTGGTTACCGATCGCTCGAGCGCGTGGAAAATTTTAGAGCGAGAAAGGCAATCGGCGCCTTTCCCTTCCCAGAAATACTTGATGCGTTTCTTTTGCTGGTTATCGAACCGGTGTTCTTGCGCAATGACGCCTTCTTGGTTGGAAAGTACAGAGCAAATGTAGGCGGGCCCATATGTGTCCTTCAACCAATCCTTTGTTGTTTTGTCGAGGTCATCCGCATATTCGTGCGGGATCTTAGGTTTCTCCTTGGCCCCAAAAAACGTCTCTCTGGTAGAATCTTCCAAGTGGTAGGACAGGATGTTTGCGATCATGCGCTGAACAGCTTCGTTGATGTCACGTTGTCGGTATGGTATGGCCATCAACGCAGTAATTTTCTCGTCATCATCTTTCCCAGGTGTTCTCAGCAATCCTCCTTGCAAGAAAGTGAGGTGCGGCGTGAGCTTCGAATACGGTACGCTCGGCAAAGCCCCCGGCCGGGCTGTCGGCGGGTGGAGGTACACTCAACATGACGTTTGACACATCAGCCATCTCCAGCTCCTCAACCGTCCCATTAAACCAATGAGGTATTCCACTGAAGTCTGAGCAAAGGGGATCATATCTTGTGACAACTCCCTCGACACTGGTTCCCAGCCTATTCAAACGCAACCTCATCTTTGCGAAGATGAATGGCAAGACAAACGAAGGATCCATGCCGATATTTGTGAACGTGAGATCTTGCATTGGAACCTTGTCCACTCCACGTCGTCTTTTTGACTATGCTTTTCCACGTAGCTTTGATACTGATCCGAAACCTGCAAGATTCTTGCGCCATGGACAGACTCAAACTCGAATACAGTGCGGTTCTGCCAGTCCGTAGTTTGATACACTTCGAATAAAACCGGAAACTCATCAAGAACTTCCCGGGACTTTTCGTCTGTTACTTCGCCCTTTGCGCGGCTCACCACAGCGTCGCGAATTTTGACGTAGGGATCTACGACAAGGGTAGAATACTCCGCCGCGTAATCTTGAATAGCACAAGAAGTTGTAAACAAGGGCGGAGAAGGCGCCCATGTTTTTTCGTCTGTTTCAGTGTCGTAATCTTTGGGGTCGTAAGCGAGCTTGAACTGCATCCGCTGGTCGGAAGTCGAATTCAGATCATTATCAGCCTTCGTCGGAAGAAAAGACATCTGAGGGGTAGAGTCAATGTCATCAGACGAATTGGCTACGCGTTTTGCAAAAACGGGTTGCTTTATAGTCCACTGGGCCGTCTCAAGTACGGCATCTAATGGGCTGGTTCCATCTTCCGTTTGATCTTGCTCTTCCCGCTGCTTAGGTTTCGCTGGTATTAGGTAGAACCTCTGCAGGCCTTTCAATATCTCTTTCTCGGTTGGATTCAAGGCAGCGGATCTGAAGATGCGACCGAACCCACCAATTCCACTGCTTTTGAATTTGCACCACGCATGTTCCCAGCGGCCGTCCCTTAGCATTCGTGACCAAAATACCGCATTCTTCTTGAAAGATGCGTGCTCGCAGGTCTCCCCGTCCAGTCTCAAGACTCCTGCGTAGACCTCGACTTGGGCGAGCGGCACTGACGCATCGCGATCATAGGCGACGTATGACTTGTATAGGTCTCGTGCAAGGACATCAGTTGTAGCTCTAGGCTTGCCTCCATACTGTGTCACTGGCAGCTGCGATTCCTGCTCCAAAAGCGAGAGGACAGTTTTACCCCCAAATCTCTTCAATAGAGGCGAGATCTCCCGAAGACCCGCTAACAATTGCAGACGTTGTTCCGGAGGGAAGGTCAAAAGGTCTTTGGCAACAGATGCTACCGTGATCTCCGGATAGTTGAGAGCAATCAGATATCCATTGGCATGGTAGCTCCTCAAACCCTCCCGCAAATGCACCCCATACACATACTCGTGCTCGCATCGCTCCTTCTCTACCGATTTAATCCGGATTTCCTCATAGGTCTTGCCGTCGGTTGTACGAAGCACGATATGGCCAGGCTCTAGGGTGCCCACTTCCAGCCAAGGATTTTCGCGCCTAGCAGCTTCGGGATCAAGAGCTCTCAAACCAGTCTTGGTGTGGAAAGGATGCCCAGCAGTGAAGAAGGCACCTTCTTTGTTGAACCCGTACACGTATTCTGGAGCGGGCAAGCGAACGGTTTCTGAAGAACGCACACCCCATTGCTGAGGCTCAGCTCGAGTGAGGACAGAGTCGTGCTCTCGGAGATTTTCAATGTTGACCGGGCCTGCGGCAGTCAGAATGCTTGTGCCAGGAATGAAACATGTGGGTATTGGATCGCCTGTCCTAGGGTTGATTCTAGTCCCCCCTATAAGTTCCGTTTTGTGGACTTTCTTAATCTGATCGTACTTGAGGAAGTTGTAGGATTTGTTTTCCTCAACCCACTGGATCGCCTTTTCGCCGAATTCAATTGGCGTAAATCCATATCCAATCAGTGGAATGAGCTTTGAATCTTGTAGCACACTGGACCATCCGAACCGCCAGAAGCTCGATGGTTGCGCGTCATTAATCTGGTCCTGCCAGCTATTTAAAAGAGTATGGCCGTGAATTTCGTAGGTCTTGTTGTATGCATCGTCGAAGAACGATCGTTGCAGCACAGAATCCGCTGCAGCCTTGGTGGATTCATGATCAACCTTGACCAGAAGGCCAGCTTTTTGAAGCTGTACAAGGTATTCCGAGGTTGCTGTTGTGGCTAGACCTTTGGATTGAAGACACTCGACGATGCCCTACCCAGAAGCCCCGCAAATTTCTTGAGTAAAATGGTATCCGTTGCGTACGCGTCCGGGTGGGTAGCTGACCAGTGGTCCAACGCTTCCTTTGATTTGAGCTGGGAAGGATCTGCGGGGATCTTCAGGTCTGTTCCGCTCTCAAAAAACTCGTAAATATACAGCAAGACTTCGGCATAATGATGATCCTCGCGGCCCGCGATTGGGTTAAAGCCGGACGCGCGTATGGCTTTTTTGAAAGCCACCACCAAATCTGCATCTTGACGTAGGTCATGGAGGTTTGCTTTCAACGTGCCCTTTTGCAATGACCGATTCACATGATCGAGGAAAAGCCATGGCATGAGCTCCTGCATAGTACTGTCTCGGACTGCTGCGGCTTCTTTCTGAGCACACACTATCAGTAAATAAACGAAAGGCTCTCTGCGCTTCGATTCTTACCCCCTCCGCTAAACCACTAAACCCCCGAGCGTCGGCAAGTTGTGAGAGAACGACAGCCGCAGTGGCCACACCGAGCCGGTTCACTTTGTCGGTGCAATCAACGTTGCCAAAATGGCAATCGTTTTGACCATGAACTTTGTCCTCGTCCGCAAGCTTGAAATAACCTGCGACCTTGCTCATTTGGGGTGCTGGAAGGATGGCCGCTCTCAGACGGCTTGAATATTCGCTGATACTGAATGAGGGTCTATGGTTGACTCTATAAACTTTCCGAGATCGATTGAAGACGACATCTTGCCCCAGACGAGGTCGCGTGAAATAAGCTTGCCGTTGGTGAGGTTGTATCGGGGGCGAAAGAAAAGGAATGTATATTGGGGCTCAGAGGGCGCTTGTGTTATATTGTTTTCCTCGAATTTGCTTGGGGTGGGGAAAGATCATTTTCGTCCTTAGAAATGCACCCTAAGGTAGAACCCTTCGTTTACAAGCAAGCCATATCACTACTCAAAGCCCAAAGCGGAGAATCGATGTTGTGGCTTGAGCTGAATCGCTCTCGCCGGCCCAATAAAATACTGCGCATGCGGGTCTAGGGTAGCATGGGGTATAGATGGACTAACTGTTCCAGAACGACATCGGCAATGCTCGAGAACTTGTCTCTCCCAAGATGGCGCAATAGTCTTTTCTGTTTTCGATACATATGGCTATTAGCCATGCGATAAGGGTCACCTGATAATTATTTTAGCTTAATGCAAAGCTTCAATACCTGCCCTCATTGCGGGTACTGCCCAGGTGTCGACGCCGAAAACTTTCTGCCAGCCATATATCTCAGGTACCGCATAGTGTTTGCGCCGACAGATCAACCAGGCTTTTTGACGCTATATTGGTTATTCCAAAGGCTCAAGGTTAGTTGCTTCGGATTGATAATAGTGATTGCAAATGGCTAGCGACACAATACGAGCGACAAGGGACGGCCGCGGGTGAAGGTCGCGCATGAATTTGTTATTGTTGAGGTCGAATGTGTTGGCGCGGTCACCACACTAGTTTCAAAAAGTCCGTATACACTCTCGGCTCGGGCATCAACCAATGCCCTCCTGGGTACAGGTCTTATAGTAGCCTGTCCTTGGTATATGCCTGCTATCTGTCCAAGAGAAATAAAAAGGCTGTAAAGCACGAGGATCCTATTGCACTAGCTCTTAAACATAGTGTTACGACCTAAGTGGGGACTAGCCTTGTTCCATTGTAGGCCCACCAGACCAGGTGCGCTCTCGACTAAGCGAAGGCGACCACAGAGCACCAGCACCCAACACCGGCCCGGAGGGATACCGACCAATGGAGACAAGAAGGTCATGTAATCCTGCGTGATGCTCCTTGCGCTCTCTATGATCCATGGGAGCAAGACAGAGCAAGCGGAGCAGGAACGCAGAGTGATCCGAAGGATCTTAGGGATCTCTCAGACCAACGAGAACTGACAGAGCAACATCATGCATATAATCTTAGACGATGAGCCATAAGGGCTCATCGTATTCAACTCAGTCAAGTACGTCTCTAGTACGCTTGGTTTTCAATACACGATATAGAGACTATTGCATCATGCGGGCTCGAATTATGGACTGGACGCATTTGCGCAAGCTAGACTGCCGCAAAGGTTGCCCGTCAAAGTTTTTCGAGGTATTCACGAATCGCATACCGAACTTGAGGGATGCTGGGGGCCCAACACACGCATCCAAATTCATGACTTCTGTTGCTCTTGAGGCGGTGGACTTCTACGCAGGTGACTTTGATTGGTTTGTGTGGGATATACTGGAAATTCTGAACAGCCAGGGTCCTTATTTGAAAACCCTTACTCTCACTTGTCACGGTAGCAACGCAGAAGGCTTGGAGGTCGCTCAATATTTAGACCTTCTAGAACGTGCGCCTGGATTAGAGTACCTGAAAGTGGAGATCAAAGGCGGCCTTTTAGAGGGGACTTGGAGAGGTGAAGGCAGCAGAATGTCTGCTAAGGAGAAATTCAAGACAGTGAAGAGGAACAAGTGGGCGTTCAAACAGCAGAAGTCTAAGAAGACGAACTAAGATCTATAGAGGACATACTATTATCTGTTACACCTTTACACGTAGGCGCTAAAGGTAACAAATCTTCTCTTCTTAACTCCTTAGAGCTCCTAGGCCTTATACGTAGCTTAGCAATAGCTTCTTTAGTTAGAATCTCTTTTACAGACTACTTGTACACTGCTTAGCAAGGCAAAGAAGGCTATTACAAAAGCTAATACTTAGTTAGCTTAACTAGAAGTTAAAAAACTAACGCCTAAAATACTAACTAGATGCTATACAGGCTACACGTATACAGAAACAAGTTTAGGTGAATCTAAATAAACGTTTTAGTAACGTTAAAAATATAAAGGCTGCACTTGAACGTGCTGCAGCTATTCAGGCTAAGCAGGCAGCCAAAGCACTAGAAAAAGAAGCTTAAAAGGCAGCAGCAGCAGTAGCAGCTCTTTCTCTTGAATCTATGTGTACTGAGTGGTAGAACCACCGGCGGCATTTTGGGACCACTTATCGAAGATTTGATTGACCATCCAGTGACTTCAAGATGTACCAACCATCGACTCATCAGCATCCTCGGTCCTCGTCTCCAGAAGCAAGGTCCTCAGCTGTGAGTCCATCGCAATTCCTCAATGTCGGATCCGCTCCCTTCTCATTTAGCCACCTCACAGCCTCAGCGTGGCCATGGGCAGCGGCAACATGAAGCGCAGTACCTCCCGGACCATCTTCATCTTTCGTTTCCACCATTTCGTTCAAGTCTACTCCGTGCTTCAAAAGAACCTCCATCACATCCAGACGACCTCGACTCGCAGCAACTCGCAGCGCCCGCGTCCCTTTAATAACAGCACCGTGCTCCAGCAAACACTCGACCATCTCGCAGCTAGCAGACCTACAGGCTGAATGTAGAAGCACGGGCCCCCCCGTCAAGTTAGGATCGAACCCCATCTTCATCATATGTCGCAGCAGCGGCATTGCCGCCTTCGATCCCTCCTCACCCCGGACGCACAGGTAATGGAGGATGTGACCATTGTGGTGCATTCGCATGTCGAAAATGTCTGGATTCACGCGCTCGAGAGCAAGCAGCAGTTCCAGCAGGTTCTTGTTTTGCCCAAGGGCGGCGCTCAGGACGTCCCTGTCCACCATGTACTGCATGCCGACACCATGTTGCGCGCCAAGGGCGAGGAGGGTGGAGAGGAGATTGACGTGGCCGCCTCCTGCTGCGGCTTTGACCATGTCCTTTAGGATGAAGTGCTTGACTTTTATGTGCTCGGAACCCGCAAAGTCTGGAAACGGGTTGATGGTCTCGCTGCTGAGTGCTGTGTGGAGCATGTCTTCGTTTTGGAGGAGAGAGAAGAGCTGCTCCTGGCCTCCGTTCTTAGAGAGAGCGATCAGGCGCGCTGCTTCGGGGGAGAAGGTTGCCATTGCGGGTAAGGTGTTAAACAGATGTGGGAAGATTCTTCAATCTGTTGTATGCGTTAATCCGTGATTTCCTTGGCACTTCGCGTCGCGTCCCAACCACCCGCTTTTTTTGTATGGAG
>JAFHBW010000358.1:0-26341 GCA_019022765.1 Westerdykella sp. P71 | reverse complement strand
AGTGTCGGATGACTCAGCATGCTGGCCCGTATTGATGCGCCATCACAGCGCGGCGCTCGTCACTTCTTCCAGGAACGATTTTGTGTATTGTTGCAATATTTTGAGTTTTAGATAGTTATATAGTCGAAAAGGGCTTTTGGTGTGGGAGTCTAAAATTTGACGGTGGCGGTGTTTCGCAAACGGATGTGTTGTTTTGTGGCGCATGGATTTGATTTTGGGGCGGTGGTGAAAGGGTTCGTGGCATTCACTCATTACCCGGTTGACAGAATATGCGTGACGGGACTGGGGGATACCTACTGGATTCCTTGGCAGATTGTCAATCTAGGCGAAACAGAGCCCTTTTCCAAAGCTCTATTTTGACCACGGTGGTAGGGTCTTATCAGCTTTTCGTTCCCTCGGTGACAGTCCACAAGTCCTGGCTTGATAACACGAAACACTCGGTTTATGAGTAACACAAGCAACGAACATCTAGCTAGAGGCCTTAATGAACTACGAACCTAAGGGAATTGCCGCCCTCTTCTGAAGCTCCATTTTGACCCAGGTAGGAATAGCGAGTTCTCAACCACGCCGACGCAACCGGCCACAATTGCAAGAGTATAAGTAGCTTCGAAGGCGACATTAAGAATGATGTTGAGCGAAGAGTTTTCTTTTGCCACTGGTTTGAAGGGAAGAGCTACTGCTGTCAGAAACCGTTCACAGCTGTCTTAGGTCTAGACCCGTGGAAGAGTCCCTGGGCCAGTTTCTCCCCATGGAAACTTCATTATTACGGACTAATACGGGGTTCTGGAAGAAGGATGCGACGATGTAGCTTCATTGACGGCTCAAGTCAGGTCGAGTTACTAAGAAAGGACTAGTCAAAACGGAGTGTGTTCAATCCTCCAACTTGGGAACTGTGATTTCACGTTCCTCTTGCTGATGCCAAGGTGAACAATATTCATCTACTAATAGGTGTAGTCTTACGTGCTACTGATCAACCCACCCAGTATGTCCGAACTTGAAGGACAGATGCTTACAGGCATTGGATGTGGCGGATCGTTGATCTGCACACAAAGCGTCAAATCGATGGGGTGCGGGTCTGCCCTTCAAAAATTATCTCAGACGAGGGAGCGAAAAGTTCGCTCTGATCTTAACCAGACAAAGTAAACCTGTCAAAGAAGGCCATTATTATAGCACTAGCTTGGATCTTGCTTGGACCTTGAGGAACCGATATTTGCGACAGGTTGGGTTCTGTATCGGCCCAAGCATGGCCTGCGTCGGGTTAGTAACCCTGTGATGCTGTTATGAGAAGGGCACACTCACCCAGGCTGTCCACTTTATAGTGTTGAAAAGCCATAGGAAGACCCGCGCAATCCCATGAAAGATGATGCACGTCACCGCCGTGGGAAGTCTCCTCGGTCTTATTACTGCAAGAACTCCGCTCGACCCACCAGTCCAGCCTATGAAAAACGGATCAGCGCACAAAGTCCTGCAACTTCAGGGTGTGTATTACCAGCTTGGAATTGGAGGTTCAGGCCCGCCGTCGCCTTGACCACCTCCGTAATTGACAGTTTTGTCACTGCCGCCGTGAATTTCGAGAAGGGGGACTGGCTTGCGAGCAGGGCTGCATCCATTGTTTGGACCATTCACATCGGTGTAGAGCGCGGCGGAATGCGCTGCGAAGGCGGCGAACAGACTGCTCCCAGTTGAACTGCACGCAAGGGTACCAATGAACCCGCCTCCGTTCGACATGCTAGATCTATCAGGAGACGGAATGTGGTGGCGGGAACAGTTACTCACCCGGCAGCGTATATCCTTGAAGGGTCGACACAGAACCTACTTTGCAAGTCTGTAACAACATCCTGCACAAAGATAATATCTTCCTCAACGCTAGTATCTGTGTGATACGTCGGTCCCGCCCAACTGCCTTGAATTCCATTGGGATAGATCATGATCTTGTCCCTGCTAAACCGTTCTTGGCTCATCTTCGTGTCCAGTTCAAAGAATAGGCCGGTACTGCTCGATCCATGGAAACCAAGGACGACGGGATACTTTTTGTTCGGGCCGTAGTTTGAGGGAAGATGGTATGAGTAACTCCGAGATTTACCACTCGATTTAAGGTCAAACCGGTACTGCGTGACCCCTGGAAGGAACTGCGACCTCCCGCATCCTGTTTGCGGTATCACAGTTTGAGGCAAGGCAGAAATCAGAGGAAGGATCGAGAGCGCAAGCAGAGACCACATCACGGGAGGGAAAAGGGAAAACGGACTAAATTAAACTGGCGAAAAAAAAGGCGAGAAAAAGTTGTAGGATATGAGGATTGAGAATGAATGTTCAGGAGTTATGCTTGTTCGAATGCCATCCAGCTTGCTTTGGAAGGTGGTACACTTGCGCGCTGATTGGCGGAAGGCATGTCTCAGGCAATTTCCTTGATTTACCACTTTGGCTGAAGGCGCCCACAAAACATTCAACTCACAGGGGCGAACGTGACATGTTCATAGTCTGTCTATTGTAGGGATGCCTCACGCGACGTTCAGCTCGTAAGAGTGCGGCGGGAGACTCCTGAATTAAAGTCGACCATATATACCATAATGCTAACAGGTTCAGAAGTGGTGCAAAACTTCTAATCAAGATATCAAATTGAAGCCAAAGTAATTCTACCTATACAGTCACACACCGTCACCTCCCAAACTGGTCGTACTCATCATCCTCATCGTCATCATTGCCCAGGAGCGCGGGATACTGCCTGTTCCTCAAATCCTGCTCCAGCCCACCATCGCTCTCCGGATCGACGTACCCCTTCCCGCCCACCAAACTGAGCAAGACGGGGAGTAGGATGAGAGCGTGGGTGGAAGCCCAGACAACCAGGGCCACCCACACGCGGAAGTAGTAGATGTCGAAAATCTGGACATAACGTTAGGTTTCGTCGAAGCCTAGGGGAGTTGAGTGAGAACTTACCTTACTCCTTGTCCACGCCAGAACACCCACGCCTAGAATCTTGGTGATGGTGATGCCCGAAATAACGGAACTCGCAACGTTCACGAGTGCGGTCCAGGCGCGGGCGTCTCGGCCACGGAACTTGTGTCTTGGGGCGCGCTCCATGGTGGAACGGCTCGGGAAGGTAAACGCGCGGGCAATGTGGGCGGTGAACTCGACGCTAATTCCAACGCAGATGATGAGATTCACGAGCGAAACTGCGTTGAGGGATACACCCAGGAGAGCCATCGATCCGATGATGGCCGAGACGGTCATCGCGACAACAAGAGTGACGACAACCGCAGTCATTATTGAGCCAAGAAGGACCGCCGTGACAAGAAGAGTAGCCGCAAAGGCTGAGCCTATGAGGGCTCCTGCCAGCCGCACTATGGTCGTGTACTGGTCGAAGAAGATGTAGAACTTGGAGTAAGGAAATACTTCGGTACCGACGTCCTTCTCGATCTCGTGGGCGATGCGACGCGCAGCTTTGTAGGCCGCAATGAAATCACTCTGGGACCGGAGAGGGGTATGCGATGTACGGAAGTGCGATGCGGGTATGGTTACGTGGTCCTTGTCGATGACGAGGGAGTTTGAGTATGCAGCCGCGCCACCAAGAGGACAGTCTTCCGTCGTCGGTGCTTTGATCCAGCGACTGAGGTAGTCGATAAACTCGTTGCCTTCAGGCATGCCCGCCAGAGTGAGGCTCCAAGGTGGCTGACGGTTCTCAAAGCAAGGCTTGCCATTCTCATCTACACAGCATTTAGAGTTCTCGGGATTGAGCCAGAGGAAGAAGTCATCAAGCCAGTTAGCAGCGGATGCGGAGAGGAACGAGACCTCGGGACGCTTCCGTTCAGCTTCGATGACGTTGGCCAAACTACCCTGATCGCACGTTGAGAAACGACCACACAGTTCCTTCTGCTCTTGTCTTTGGGTGGCATTCAGCTCCTTGGCGACGAAGTATACCGGGGGACCGGCGTCAAAATAGTCATAAAGATCGTTGAAGTAAGGGATGAGGTAAGAGTCGCTTGGTATCGCAATCCTTTGGTCCAGGCCAAGTTCGACCTTGGGGAACAACGCTACGGAAGCAGTGAAGATGCCAAAGAACACGGCAATGATCACAACTTTGGCCTTCTTCCCCAGAATGGCTGGTGCGTATGTCTTGCGAATGAATCGCTGCAACCCACCTTCCTCGCCAGCGCCATGTCCCATGCCGCCATTGAGATACCCTGAGTCGGCCCGCCGAACGACTACGCACGGGAAACAGTCGGCACGATTCGCCTCGACACGCTCTTGGTTCAGCGCAAGGACGGCAACGAACATCGTGACCTGAAGGACGGCGTTGATGAAGACAGCGCCAGCCGCGTACGCAGCAAAATTGCGCACGGCAGGCATGCCCACGGCACACCCCAACGAGAACGCAACGGTCTCAGTGATAGCAGAGAGCAGGATGGAAGGGCCCATTCGGCCAAGAGCTCTAGCAACCCGCTCTGGGATCGTGGCCTCGGGGTGGCTAACGTTGATACGTTCAAACTCATGCACGATGAGGAAGATGTTGTCAACGCCGACAGCAAGAACGAAGAAGGGAATGACCTCGGCGATAATAAGGGTGACTTTGATGCCAGCGGCTGAGAAGAGACCCACGGAGGCAGAAACGGACATGAGTACAATGAGAATTCCCACGATACCGAGCATGAACTTGGATTGAACGAAGGCATTGGCCGGGTTGCGGAGGAAAGACCGGACGGTCAGTGTCGTAGAGCCCAGGGCGAGGGACGCATACAAGAACATGATGATGTAGCTGAAAACCACAATTTTGGCATCCGTGTTCGTGCTCTTGTTCAGTTCCTGTTCGAGACTGACTTCCGTGTTGAAGCTTAGCCTCAGGCCACGGTCACGAGCTTCATCTTGTACCATGAGCATCAAATCCTTCATGCTATCTTCCCAGTCCATAGCGCGCTCTACTTCTTCCGTGCCTTCCGGATAGTTGTTGACGACCCAGGTGACGATGAGGGCCTCGGCATCCAGCACATTCTCCGTGACGCCACCAAACAAGAGGTGGGGGTCCAAAGGTTGCTGGAATGACGGCAGACAAGACGACGGATTGTTAACGCAGTCCAACAGCCTGTCTTGCCAATGGTTCGGGTCCAGATTGGCGAAGTCACCCTGGAAATAACCAGTTACAGACTGCACAACACAGTCATCGCCAACGGGCTTGAAGCAGACTTGGTCCAGCGTTACACCTTGATGGAGGGACTTCAACCGCTGAATTCGACTCTCAACGTCGAACCACCAACCGAGGGTCTCGTAGGTCAGAACCGGACCAGGATATTCCCCAGTGTCGTTAACTAGGAAAGCTTGTTCGGCGCGGAAGAAGGGCCCGAACTTCTCGTCGAAAAAATTCTTCTCCTGCGCAGCAGCTGAATCTGGAGCTACCCAGAGTTTCACTGGGTCCCTCTCAACACTGAACCGCAGCCAACCCAAGCTCATCAGGCCCACGACCAACACACTCGTGGCAATGGTGATGGCGGGAAATCTGGCGCAAACATAGCCGAGCCGGCTGAACGTGCGATCGCACCAGGTATTAACAAAGTAATGTTTTGTCGGCCGATCCAGCATGGAAACGTTGTGAACAATGTCACCCTCGTCTTCGTCGTCGCTCGGCTCGAGATCCTGGAGGAGACGGAGACGTTCGTTTTTGTGCTTGGAATGCTTTTGATAAGCGACGTGTCCAGCCACAGCAATGCAGAGCAACCCAAGCAATACGGAGTATATAAGGATGACTGCGAACGACAGGCATGGGAGAAGTCCCACATGGCACTGCTTGGTCTCTGTCACTTCAGGTAACTCGGCGCATGATCCTTCACAGTCCAGACAAGCGCATCTGTACTTCTCGTCGGTATTGTTGCATGGGTGTGCAACCTTGTGCATGGGTTCGAGATCTGGATATTTCTCCTCATCCGGCTTTGGGAAATTCATCTGGAACGGACTACCGAGGACCTTCTTGTCACCCAGAAACTTCAGGAACTGCGTATAGTTCTGAGCACCACCGCCGATGAAATCCATCGCCTTGCCGTTCGTGGCTCCAAATTTTACATCTTTACAGCTGTCGTAGAACGTGGACGCATAATCCGGGGACACCAGATGGTCCAGCTCAGTTACGAGAAACTTGCCGTTCCTTTCCGCGGTTTGGGTGACATTTATAAACAAAGACTGGTCGGGGGAGCAAGTGAACGTGCAGAAGAGGTTGAAGAAGTTGGCTTTGCAAGCGGGGCAGGCGTTGATGATGGGCGTGGCGCGGTCAAGGTTTGACTTGAGCGAATCCAGTTGGTCCTCCGTGCAGCAGACATCTGTGTCGGACCATTGGTCACCACAGATGTCAACCAGCTTCTTCCTCACCTGGGTATCGGGAGCCTCAGCGAGCCCATTGTCAGGGCATGGTAACGGCGGGTAGAAGAATCCCTGGGAGCCGCAATGGCCGCGTATCGCGCAGCGGCCCGACTCATGCTTCGTTGTCAAATCCGGTCCTGCAACGGTGGTGCCAGCAAGGATGGAGAGGAGACCGGCTCCTAAGACTCCCCTTGCACGGGCTAAGCAGCGCATCGCGAGAGATGGAGTCGTCGGCCGCCCTAGGGCGCCTGTGGGGCTTATGGTGGAAGGCCCGTTATGATGATAGATGCGGGCCCCTGCCAGGCAGACTTGGAGAAAGAGAGTGTGGTACGTGAGGTATATACAGATCGAGACGGCGGTCGAAGAGTCCCGGGAGTGTACGAAGGAAAGACGTCAGCGATGGCGGTCGGGGATGGGGAGAGGACGGCAAAGGTGTAGAAGCAACCAAGAGACGACGGGCTGCGGCGTGGATGACGGGGCGATAGGCTCCAGCGATGTTTGTTGTATCGTGTCGTCACATCACAGAGTCCTGACCTTGCCGGACGCATGATGGCGCAGGTACCGCGGTCTCGGATCGGGCGACGTCACGCGTGAGTGGCTCATGAATCGTGGCTGGTAATTCAGCCACTTTTGCGGCACTTGGCGAATCTGCGTCGCAGATCATATGGAATCCGAATTGTCAAAATGTCACAGCATACCAATATACGGTGAGCTAAGGAGACTGTATTATCGCATTTGGTCTATAGAAAAGGGCATCCAATCATGCCAGAGTGCATACTTATCCTCATCAAGTAAGTTGCCGGGTATCCCAAAAACAAGCCACCAACCCTACATAAACAGCCTTTTACTTCTGCAGATATTTGACCAGCTCCACAAGCTGTGCCCGCGTTTCGTCCTCCAGCTGTTCCTCAGGAGGGCTCAGGACCTTCTCGAAAATGGGCATTAGCCTGGGCGTCAGCTGCTGCACAGTCGGCTCCTGGGCTTGGTCTACGACATCATTAGCGCAATGATACTTTTTGCGACGTGGTAGAGCGGATGACTTACAAAGCTTCACAAGCATGCTAAAGATAGGCGTGTTCTCCTCGTAGTCCTCCCTCAGCGGTAGCAGATCAACCAAGCGGGGAAGCACATCGCTGATGGGGATCTTGTCGGGGTACTTGGAGATCAATCGGCTCACGCATCCAGCCGTGTTGTCCAGTAGACGAGCCTGATCCTGTGCGCCCAGCAATGGCTCCAGCTTGGAGAAGATGGCCGGCAGGTTCTTAAGGATCTCCGCATCATCCGTTGTCTTCTCACAAAGGAGACCGATTCCGTAGACAGCATTCGACTTGGTCTCATAGTCTTCATCCGAGAGACGGTGGAGCAGCAGCTTCAACAAGCTAGAGGTGTAAGGTGTGCATGCCTCGGCCATGTTGCCCACACACTCTGCGATGGTGCCAACCGCAGCGGTACGCTCAGCTGACTCCTGGCTGCTGGCATACTTAATGATTGGCTTCTCGAAGATCTTCCAAAGCTCGGCAAAGCTAGGCCCGAGTGCAACAGCCAGGCAAGTGACGACCTCCATGGCCGTCTCCACGACAAGCCAGTCGTACTCCGAAGATTCTTCAAGAACCTCCTCTTCGGCATCTTCGCCGATATCCTGCTGGCAAGGATGACGCTTCGTGATAACGGCGACCAGCTGCTGCGCAATTTCGGCAACAACAGGCCCCCTCTCAGTGATCAGGGCGGCAGGGCCGCAAAGCTTAAGAGTCGCAGCGACATCGCGGTTGATATCCGTGACGGTACCACTAATCGAAATGTCAGCAAAATATCATAGAGGATACAACCAACATCGCGACTAATAATGCTATACTCAGAAACAGAATCGCTTTCGCCTCAATCGCAACTTGTGCGTCAGAGTGAGCTGGGATTAACGAAGTGGAATCATCTTTGGAAAAAAGCATCGAAAAAGGGAAAGCATCACATACCGATCCATCTCATCCTGCCATACTGCCATGGTGGCAGTCATGACAAGGTTGCCGAGCTTCTTGAGATCTTCAGAGGGCTCAACCTGGAGGGGTAGACCGGGCTTCCACTTGGCCATGCCATCACCCTCGGCCATACCCCACACACAAGCGTAGGTGCGCCAGAGAGTACCGATAGCAGCCTTGCGGAGGCCTTCATAGGAGTGGTCAACCAGCTCCAGAAGCTTGGCCACGGTATTTTCCAAGTACGGGAGGTATTCGCGACGCGTGTGCGTAATGATATCTCCGTAGACCTCAGCAGCGATTTCTTTCTCCATGGCGACCGCGGTAACGCCAATATCATCCCAGTCATCGTCATCCATGGCCGCCTCGTTGAGGTCGCTGTCATCGTCGTCAGTCGCAGCAGCGACCTTGATCTTGCGGCCATCAATGACAACTTCAGAGCCTACGAGGTCACTGGCCTCAGCACCGAGCTCCACCTCGTCCGTCTCCTCCTGGTCAAGGCATTCCTGCAGGCCCTTTACAGCACCAGGCAGGTACTTAGCGAACTGCTCTTCGTACACCTTTGCCATCGTGCTCCACAGGATATAGCTTGTTTCGCGAAGACGGGGGTGGTCCAGGTGGAGAGCTTCTTCTGAAGCCTCCATCAAAGGAAGCACATAGGGTTCGAAAGGACCGGGGCCAACAGCAGATGCAAACTTGCCCATGGAGTCACATACCACGCCACGGAGATCAAGGTCGTCTTGGCTATCCTTGATACGGACGTACTGTGAGAGGGCGTTCATGGTCTGCTCAAAGTAAGGAAGGAAGGCACTCTCAGCTGCGGATGCAAGCGAGCCGACAGCACCGATGGCGGCACCCTTGCACTTGAAATCCTCGTGGATGAACAGCTTGCTGAAGCGGGGCATGAGCTCGGGAACATATTTGCCAGCATCTTCAGGTTCAAGGCCTTCAATCAATGAATCGATGGCGTGGCAGGTGCCACGAATGATTTGCAGGTTGCGTTCGTCATCTTGTGCTGATTGCAAATTGTTCAAAGCCAGATCGAAGTTCTTGATCATAGCAGGGATAAGTCGGGCATGTTCGCGGCCAACGTCCTCGGCAAGATCATCCGCAAGGCGAGCAACACCGTTGAGCGCGGCTGCCCTCACCTTGAGCTCGGGATCCTCCAAGAGATGTAGGACTAGCGGCAGGATCTCGTGCAGCTGGGTGGCAATGAAGTCAGGGGCACCCTCTACACACATGCCAAGGGCAAGAATACCAGCCTGACGGTAGTCGGGGTCGTGGGAGGAGAAGTATTGCCCGAGAGCTTTCATCAGAGGGATAACGACCTGGCTAGGGGGGAGCTCAGTTGCGAGGATGTCGAGGAGACCGAGGGCAGACCGAGCTGGGGTGACATCCTCGTCGTCGCTGGAGAGATCACCCAACTCGGTGACGATCTGCAGCGCCTTGAGGGTCATTTGCTCTCCTAGTTTCAGGCCTTGCACCTTGAGCTTCCGGTACCGTACGCACTGCATCAGGAACGCCAGAGCCTGGCACCTGTAGTCGTCCTCAACCGTCGTCGTGGCAGCAAGCTCGATCATGAACTGGACCAGGTCGCGGAAATGCTTTTGGAGTAGTGCAGATTCGCATCCGAGGAGTGTCTGGAACACCTCGAAAGCTTGCATAGCGTGCTCCTCATCGCCCTCATCGACGGTGCGCTTCAAGACACCCACCATGGCCGGGATTGCTTCTTGGAACTGCGCCAGAGACTTGGGATCCTCTTCCGGGTCGAGCAACATAGCGAGACGGCTCAGGGCAAGCATAGTGTTGGAGCGCACTTCGGCGCTCTCGTTGTCCTGGATGGTGACACCAAAAAGCTTGTACATGTCACTGATCTTTCCAGGGAAAGCATCGCCAACCACCTCGAGGGTCGTCCAGACGATGTATGTGCCAACCTCGCGATGCCTCACGTCGGCACTTGTGCAGGCCTGGTGAAGATATGCGGGCAGCTCGGGCCATTGACCGTCCTCGAAGTCTTCGGTAGCAATGGCAGTGATAACACGGGCGGCGGCATGACGAGCGAGCTTGTTGTCCTCATTGAGGGTGGACTGAACGATCTGGTTTCTCACATTGTTCTTCTGGTCGGCGGGCAATTGTTCCCAGTGCTTTGAGACCAACTTCCGAGCCTCAACAGCAGCCAGCTGACGCAGCTCCCACTTGGGATGGCTGCAGAGAATGTGAATCAGAGCATTCAGCGAGGCCGGAGATGTGTAGTAGTTCTTGTTCAGGGTGGCAGTCGCGGCCTTGACACGCTCGGTGTCGGCTACACAGGCGATGTCAGTGATATGTCGGTGAAGGAGGGCGGGATGAGACTTACGCTGCAGCAGGCTGTCGAGCAGCGACACAAACTCCTGCTCGTCCATGATAGGGGTTGCTTTTGCCGTAAAGTCGAAAGCAACTTGTGGCGAGTGCAGTCAGTCGCAAGGCAGCGAAAGACGCAGAGAAATAATTGGAAATTTTGGGAGGCGGGAGTGTCTGAAGTACACAGGTGTTTTGACGGCAGCAGGGAAGTTGGGAAATTTTTGGATGCTGGAAAAACAGTTGTTCCGAAACAGGGGTTTTGCCGGAACTGTCTGTATGCGAGAAGCGCCATGAGAGTCCTTGGGAACAGCAACTCCACTGTAGAGGCGCCCGCTTCAGAGCATTGCTCTGGACAGTTCTATCCTCCGAGACCATATCGTAGAATCAAAATGCCCCGATAGAGCACTTCCGCTGTGGAAAGACTCATGACCCATCTGTCACTCGCAGAAACAAGGACGCATCGACGAGATGCTCGACCGTCCGGCATTGATGCATCTGCCGCGCCGATACATGTCCGTATAGATATCTTTCCTTCAGCCTAGTCGCCAAGTGACTGTGCAAACTCGCCGTGTTGGTCTGAGTGACGGGTATGTAAGCTCAATGGTGTCGCGTGTGTTGGGAGTGCCGTTGGGATTCTGGGGGCTTCATTGGTCGAGACACAAGCGGCGAAGCGTAGGGAAATTCTTGGAATAGCGGCGAGATTAGACGACAGGAGGGAAATTCGAGACCGATAGGGAGGGAGATGAGGCGAGTAAAGTCGATGAAGTGAACGAAGGAACCACAACAGCTCTGAGCTGTGGTAGGCCGAGAGCTGTGTGGTTCGCGCTAGTGCCTCGATTTGGAATAGCGTTACTTCTTCACTTTCCCAGGAGCTGTTTTTCAGCAACAACGGGTCGCCATTCAACCTCCCCACAACTTGCCCCTTCCTCCATCTCCTCCATCTGCCGCCACAACCTCTCGGGCTTGCTGCTCTAGTTTTCCTTGATTCTTCATTCCCCTTGAGATACCCCCACGCCGCTGCACCTCTAGAGCTGCACTTCACCTGTCGCCATCATCCGACTCCCCTCGATCGCATACAGCTCCCACACCTGCCCCAGTTTCCATGGCCTCGGTGAGCACAACCATTCCTCGGAGACTCTCCATTACTTGAATCTACTCTGACACCCCATTAGCAAGCACCAAATCAACCCCGCTCCTATGCCGGCAGCTACTTGCCCAACGGCGGAGCTCCCTCTGGTCCCACCCCAGGCGCCATTCCGCTCTTGCCTAACCAGGGCCGAGTCATTCAGACTGGAAGCGCTAGAGTTCTCTGCATTGCAGATGTAAGAGGTGAGATGTCCGCTGCTGTCGCTCCGTGGTGATCTTCCAGCTCACCCCCACCAGGCAACCTCCAGTCCCTGAACCAGCTCGCATCAGACGCCCGGGCAAACTACATCATACACACTGGTGACTTTGGCTTCTACGACGATCGCTCGCTTGATCGTATAGCGGAGAAGTAAGTTCTCAGGACAGTTTATTTGTTGCCAGCGTTGACTTGCCCAGGACTCTGAAACACGTGGCACAATACTCCCCGCTCCTGTCCGATCCCGTCAAGCGCTCCATCGCCGCCCTGCCGCCTCAAACATCTGTCAAGGATAAATTCCGCGAGCAGAATCTTCCTCTGTCCGAGCTTCCCCTCTTTCTGAACAAGACCTACACCCTCAACGTCCCTGTGTATACGGTATGGGGTGCTTGCGAAGATGTGCAGGTCTTGGAGAAACTGAGATCAGGAGAATACAAGATCGACAACCTCCACATCATTGACGAGGCCCATTCACGTTTGCTGGATGTCGGCGGAGTCAAGCTCCGACTCCTGGGTCTTGGCGGTGCTGTGGTCATGCACAAGCTCTTCGACAATGGCGAGGGAAGGACGACAATCGCCGGAGGCCAAGGCACAATGTGGACAACTCTTCTACAAATGGGAGAGCTTGTGGACACGGCCAATCGCGTATACGACCCCACTGAGACGCGCATTTTCGTCACGCATGCTTCCCCCGCCCGCGAGGGTCTGCTGAACCAGCTTTCCGTCACTCTTAAGGCGGACTTCTCCATCTCCGCTGGTTTGCACTTCAGATACGGCAGCTCCTACAACGAGTTCAGCGTCAATCCCACTCTCGACCACTACAGGGGCAAGCTCGCTGCATCCAAAGCTTCCTTCAATGACGTCTGGGAAACCGTCAAATCTGAGGTCGAACCCGCAGTAGCCGACAGCGAGTCCCAACAGAGGCTGCTTAACCTGGCCCTTGATATCGTCAATAAGATGCCTACTGTTGCCAATGGCGGTAATCCCTTTGGAGGGCCGGCACCGGGCCCACAGAGCGGGGTTATCGACGAAAGCGCTTTCAAGAACATGTGGAATTTCAACTTGGCTGATGCGGCGTACGGTTGGCTAGTTCTCGACATTGATGGAGGCAGAATTGGGACTGAGATGAGAGCTCAAGGTTTCAATTTCGCCCACAGAGGTGGAAAGGTTGCGCCTCAGGGTCAGCTCTCACAACCACCGGCCGGAGCTACCACGCAACCGCCTGCCCCTAGCCCAGCGCCGCCACAGGCGCCAGCTCAAGTACGCGCTCCTCCCTCGAGCACTCCTCAACCAAGGCCGGCCGCAGCGACTCCGCCTGTCGGGCAAGCGCAAATAAAGGCACCCTCGCAACCGGCACGCGCTGGTCCCTCACCTGGTCCAGCGGCAACCAAGGATACTGCGAAGCCATCCACTCCACAACCAAGCGCCCCAGTGAATGCTGCTACAGAGAAGGCCATCCCGAGTGAAGTGAAGCCGAACGGAACGGCAGCACCGGAAAAGGGTCCTGCCTCGCCGGCCTCCAAAGAGCCCGTAGAGAAGAAAGAAAGCAAGGCACTCTTTATTGCTGGTGTGAAGGATGAGGAAGAGGCCAAGACGCTTCTCGCTGAGGAAGATCGGACCAAGGTGGAGAAGGTGGAGAAGCAAAAGCACTTCTACATCGCCCATTTCGCCAACCCAACCGATATGCAAGCGGCATACAACCGGGTGTCCACCGAACTCAGGAACAACAAGGATCAGGCGAAGCCGACAGTTAGGATCTATCGGGAGCAGGGACAAACACGTTATGGTGGGACCTGGGGACCTAGCGCCCGCGGCGGTGCTCAGGCTGGATATCGCAGCGGAGGTGCATCGGACAGCGAGGGCGGTCGTGGAGGCCGTGGTGGTCGGGGAGGGTTCCGCGGCGAGCGTGGAGGGCAACGAGGAAGGGGAGGACGGGGAAGAGGGTTCCGTTCCGGACCGGGTGAAGGTACTGCCTCGCCAGCCGGCGGAGAGGCCTGATTGTCTCTTCACACGTGCTAATGGTGAGAACTGCAGCGTCGAACGTTCCGTGGGTGGCGTGTTAAGATCCTTCCGGTCTGTTTTCGGAGTGGGCGTTAGTCGAGTGGGCTCCTTTTCTCCTCTATTAACTCTGGGTTCGTCGTCAGGAACCCCGGTGTTTGGGTTGCGGATAGCTTCTCTCGAAGTCGCTTGGTAACCAATGGGTGGAATCAGCTGGGTCTTAGGTCCCACGTACACACTACGTTGGTACTCTGATCTCTTAGGAACTCTGTATCCTTCTGTTTCATTAGACTTGGCTGCATGTATAAGCAGTGCTGGGTTTGTGACGCTCAAGGTAGGCTGGAAGGAGGGGAATTGCTGGCCGTATAGGGGATTCTGTTAGTCTTTTAGCAGACGCGAGTATGTATTGTAATGAAAGACATGGGAAGTGATTTTGCTTGCCTCCCAGTCACGCCAGTGTAGTTTGTGCTGTGGGTTATCAACTAAAATACAAGTGCACTGAGCCACGCCAGATCTCCATGTTGCACATATTCAACTCCTTGAGTGGCAGCATAATTGGTCTTATCTTCTGCAGAGAAAGGTTTTATATGTAGAAGGAAGTTAAATGAAGTCAGTTTGGATATCTCAATAGCCGCCCAAGCCAACCTCTCCTCAACCCACCAAACATTCCACCTCACAACTGACTCAAATGTGAATGCATTATGCAGTGTTGGATATCAAAATATCAGCCCTCCCAGCCTGCCTATCACTCAACATGCGAGAGCGCAAAAATACGCCCTCCAGCCCATGCGAACGGTCAAGCCCCTTTCTTCGGGAAGAAGACGAGCCGCACCAGTCCGTTCGCCATCATTCCAGACGGTTCAACTACGATTCATCAAACTGGTCAGCCCAGCTCTTCCCAGCACCAGCCGGCGGCAGTCCGAAAGAGTCTTGCTTCTTCATCTCGGGCCGCTCCTCCTCCTTTGCTTCTGCCTTGACCTCTTCGGCCTTTGTCTTGACCGGCCAATCCGGCTTCTTGGGTGTTTCACTGTCTGGCTTCGCGGTAGTGGATGTCGTTGTTGCGGGCGGTAGTTCAGGGAAATCCGAAGCTGAGGGTGGTTGTTGGGGTTGCTCTGGCTTGTCGCCTGCTTGAGGAGAGGGACCGTGGAAGTCTCCCCTGCCGCCTCGCCCTCCTCTGCCACCGCGGCCTCTCCCTCTTCCGCGTCCACCACGATGCCATTGTGGCGCACCTGATGCCTCCTCATTATACAGTGCTCCTGCATCCTCAACCGGCGGCCTCGGACTAGGAGCAACTCCACCATATGCACCCCTCGCCGCACCCCTCCTCCTCTCGTCACCAGTCCCTGCAAACCCCTCTTCCTTCTCAACATCCCATGCCCTTCCTTGCATAGCATCCAACTTCCTCTGCCTATTCTTCTCCCGCTCGCCCATCATCTGTTGCCGATTCTGCCGATCAATCTTCTGCCTCTCGGCTTGTTGCCGCTTGCGCTCCGCGTCCTGTTTCGCGGCCGCTGCCTCCCGCGCTTCGAATGAGGCCAGATCGGCTTCGGCGCGCGCGTGTTGCGCCGCAAGAGTTTCGTTCTTGGCGCGCATGGAGGCAAGTTTGGCGTTTAGCTCCTCCTCTGTCAGACGCGAGCGTTTGGGCCCGCCGGTGAGGGTCCTGTCGCCGCGCACGGAGGCAGGAGCTTTGGTGGCGTCCTTAGGACCACTGGGTGCGGGAGCGGCGGGTGCCGAAGGCGGCGGATTCGTCGTGTCTGTAGGAGCAGCCGGTGTGGTGGAGGGAGAGATCTTTTTGCTGTCTTCCTGCGGTTTTGAGGCGTTCTGTTGCTCCTCCGACTTTGCCTTGGGCTCCGTAGGCGCATAATGAGAGTTGGTCAAGCCTCCTCCCCGGCCCCGACCACCTCTTCCACCACGGCCTCTGCCTCGTCCACCTCTCGCGCCTCTGTCGCCATTCGATGCGACGCGCGCTGTCTGCTCCTGCTGCTGGGGCTGTTGTTGCGCCGGACCAGTGGGCGGGGGAGTCTCTACGGGTGTGGGTTGAGGCGTTTCGGTCGGTGTGGGCTCAATGACAGGTTGCTCTATGGGGACAATGTCATCGTCGAAAAAGAGGTCGTCGGTTCCTGCGGTTTGCGCGAACGGGTCCATCGAGGGATCAGAGTATGAGTAATCGTAAGGTACATCGTCGTACTGAATAACGTTAGGCATATCATTAAGCAGAGGTATACGGGAATAAGCAATTCCGACTATAGCTTACGTACAGCAGGTGCCGTGGAGCTCTCCACAGGCAGCGGTTCTGGGGGTGCAGGTTCAGTATGAACAGATGGCGGGGCGGAGACTTCAGGTGCGGTCGGCGCAGGCGGTGTCTCTTGCGCCAGCTCCTCCTTCGGTGCCCATCTTGAAGCTTTCATCTCTTTACCTGTGTATTTTTCTATGATTTGCCAAGTCTGGCATATGTTGTCGTCCGGGGAAGATTAAAGATGTGGAGGTTGAGGTCAACTTTGCGCCTGTCCCTCCCGACCCCGACCCGCGCTAGTCAACTTTAGGCAATAACTCGGGGTAATCCTCCACGTCTGCAACGGTTCCAAGATTTCAACAGGATTCATAAATCTTTAGGATCTTCCCTCAAACAAGAAGTTAGTGTCGATCAAAGCCATGAGTAATCCACTGGCAGTTTGCGGGGTTATGCGTTATCTGTTGCCGTTGAATCCTTCCTGGCAACGTTACCCTAACCCCGCTACCTAGGCTGGAGTATAAAGCGGGGAGAATGACTGACTTGAAGCTGTGGAGTCGTTAAGTCGGGACGAATACCCATTCATATCTCATAGATCCAAAATTCGCACCATAGCTTCTTTTCGAAGAGGTCCTGGAATTTCAGTTCATAACTCCATTCTTGCTTTTGACAAAATGAAAGCAGCACAGTTCTTTGGCGCTAAAGATATTCGCGTCACTGACGTACCACGGCCGGAGCCGAAAGCGAACGAGGCTCTGATTGCAATCGAGTGGTGTGGAATATGCGGAAGTGACTTACACGAATACATCATGGGTAAGCTGATGTGCTTGTTGAATTTCTAACCCTCCCAGCTGATAGCACAGGTGCTCTGACGGTCCCGAAGAAAGAGAACCCACACCCAATCACCAAGGATCATTTGCCCGTCACAATGGGCCACGAGTTCTGCGGTCGGGTAATCAGTGCCCCGGAAGGCTCGAATCTGTCCCTGGGACAAGCCGTTATGGTCGACCCACGGATCAACTGTGGGGCATGCTCTCGTTGCGATGCGTCCTGGTCCAACATGTGCCGGTCATGGGGCTTCAAGGGGCTTTCAGGATCAGGAGGAGGCTTATCTGAAGCCGTTGCCATTGATGCGAAGATGTGCTACCCGCTCCCTGATTCCGTCGACTTGAGTCTAGCGGCACTGATTGAGCCTCTGGCAGTGGCCTGGCATGCCATCGAGATCTGTGAGGTTTCAGACTGGACGAACCAATCTGTTCTCATTCTCGGTGGTGGACCAGTGGGTATTGCACACACGTATGTGCTTCGAGCGAGGGGTTGTAAAAAGATCTTCGTGTCAGAACCTACCGCAACAAGAGCGGCGCAGAACAAAGAAATTGCAGATGAGGTGTTCAATCCGCTGATCATGGACGTAGCAGGAAAATGCAGGGATCTGACGAACGGCGAAGGTGTGGGTGTTGTTTTCGACTGTGCTGGTATTCAGAAGGCGATGGATACTGGTTTGGATGCATTGAGGGTCAAAGGGACGTATATGAACGTCGCTGCTTGGGAAACGCCTGTAAGTCCAAAACATACACTGTATTTATTCTCATTAACGTTTGAACAGATCGTCGTATCGCAGCTTCACTGGATGACGAAGGAATTGACACTGAAAGCAAGCATGGCGTACAACGACATACATTTCAAAGAAACCGTAGATGCTTTCGTTGCAGGTTTGTTCTTCATGGATCCATTTGGAAACGCAAACTCATATTGCTCCCAGGAAAGTTTAAAGGCGTGGAGAAGATGATCACTAGCAGGATTTACATCGATGACATCTCGACCAAGGGATTCGACGAGCTCGTGACAAACAAAGACCAGCACATCAAGATTCTTGTCACGACGCATAAGGACAAACTATAATAAAATTGCCATCTATTCTTTTCAACCAGCCGGTATTGTGCTTTTAATCACCGGCTTTGAACCCGTACTTTCACTTCAGAGCGAAATCCATGTACCATTGCCTGGCTCCTTTTATAACTCATTTTCTACCTTTCGTACAGACTCAGCCTGTGCGACCCCTCATCTTTCCAATTACAGGATAACATGAGTCCGTCATAAGACTAGTTACTCTTGCGGCAGTACAGAGATACTATATCCAGCAAATCTAGAAGACCGCCTTTTCTCGCTATGAAATTTCTTGATACTGGATTTGTGATCCGACATGACGACATCTCACGACCCTCAGGTCCTCAGGCTCCAGGTTTGACCGTCATTACAGGCGGTACCCGTAGGAAGAATACTGCATACATATGTCTTAAGTTTAAGTTACAACTAAAGGAGCTTCGTCCAGAGAAAGCAATTGCTTAGCCCTTTGCCTACGTTTCAAATTCGACATATTATATATGTGACACAGGTATGGAAATTTATCCCTTGCATGCTCGGTGCATTCTCATTGAACTGGAGTTGTTCACGGAATAAGGGTTATGAGGAGACTGCAAAGCACCACGTGACATGAACGTTCACCCTATGTGGGCTTGGCATTTGTTTTATTCTTGATTTCCTGGTCCAGTCGGTATTGCAGGCTCCTTATTAGGTTTCCATCTATTTGAGTTCTATTCCTCGTCCTCCTCCTCCGTCGTCCGCCTAACCATCTTGAATCCTTGTTTCTTCACCTGCGCCTTCGCAGCTGCGATTGTTGCCTGCGCCTTGGGATCAACGAATCCACATCCCTTCTTTCCAGCCTGGAAAGCTGCGGCTTCAGCCGAGCAAATTCCAACACCGTTGAGGTTCGCGCAACATTTGGATTGGCAGTCGGCGTTGTTTACACAGCCGCCAGTGATAAATTGTGAGCCGTTGCCCGAGCCGACGTTTTTCGCGCCGGCGTCGTTGGGCTTAAGAGCCATACCGAGAGCCGAGACTATAAGAAAGTTAGAACCCTGTTCACAGATCTGCCTTTTGTATTTTCCGCTTTGTTCCAGGAAGATGCCGTAGGGCGAGAGACGTACGGGCCAAGACAGTAGCGATAGAGAAACGCATTCTGAAAGTCGTATTCTATGAACTGGGGTATCTCGTTGCTTCGTAGATCGTTTAAGAAAAAGAGTCGAATAAAGGACACCAGGTCGGCTGCAGTCACAGACGCAACGGAAGAATGGAATTCAGAAATTGGAAATAAACGAGAGGATGCCGGCTTGTAGTCCAACCATAAATGAGGCTATGACTGCTTTTATGTTGTCTCCAACGCTGTCCACGCGGCTCTCCATACTCCTTCAATCTTTCCAGAATCCAATTTGCGGTGAGATCGCCGCCCCCGACTCAGGTGCTCGACACGTCGTGTTGCAGTATCCTACCGATATAGGGTAGCTTGGGACTCAATCTGCTCAGACACAATGCCCGCCGCTACGGTTAAGATCCCAACGTCCAATGGGAAGTACTGGCCTCGTCGGCATGATCCATGCGTGTATGGTGCGTGAAGCGTTTCAGAATTCTCGAACCGCTTCTGTTGCGGCTTCCGCCACGTGATATCATGCGGAACATATAATTCCCGTCCTATTAACGTATGCCATTCAGAACAACACCGCAATGCGCATAGACTCTTCCCGAGTATTTTCGCATAGTTTCACCGGTTTGCGCTGCCTTGGAGTACCCTAGGTGAGGTTCGTTCACAAGGCTCCATACATTAAATCGATATTAACGGTCTAACCATCATTCTCACTCGATGATCAGCAGATATGCATGTGTCTTTCCGGAGCATTCGCGTCTCCACTGTTCGCGTAGCCCCTAATGCCTCTCGTGACTCGTATCCAATGTAACATGACCCGGACTGGGTGGGACATCTCCGGTCTCCCAAACCGTCTGTCCTTTCCCCATTACGAAAATTATCTCTCCCCCATTGACCATGATACCACCAGCGTCTTCGTGCTCGAACCAATTTTTGGTCCATGGCTGACCGTTGATCGTAAGGCCTTGAACATAGTGCCCATTTCGTCCATCCCCATCATCGAGATTCTCGGCCCTTATTCGTAAAGTCCGGTTGTGGTTAACGGTAATGTTGATATCGTCAAACCAGGGGCTCTCCAAAAGGTATACCGGAGTCGTCACGATAGGATACATGCCCAGCATCTGCCATACCAGCCAGCAGTTCAAAGCACCAGCGTCCGAATTTCCAGGGATGCCGTTGGAAGAATTACAGTAGAAATCGTTGGCAAGCTGACGAGATCGCTCGACCGACTTCCATTGCTTGTTGATATAATTGTACAGATAAGGCATTTGGAAGTCCGGTTCATTTGCGACATTGTTGATGGTGTTGATCCCCAGGCCATTGACACCAAGATCAACGCCAGAGGTATTGGGTGCAAAGACGTAGTCAAGCCTCTTCTCGAAGTGCTGAGGTCCGCCCATGAGCTCTATCATACGTTCTACATCATGAGGTATGACAAAGGAGTATTCAAAAGCGGTTCCCTCGTAGGACTCGTCACTCCAGTTACAATCGCCGCAGTTGGTGATATTATATGTCTTATGAAATGTCCCATTGGCGTATCTGGGCATTACAAAGCCCGTGAAGCCTCTCGAGGTGGCTTCTGGGTCCCAGCTCAACTGCCACCCTGCACTTCTTTGAAGGTAGATTTCCTTATCTCCTGGTTGCTCGCCAGCTGCGATTTGGGATACAGCAAAGTCGTTCAGCGAATATTCGACTGTTCCTGACACCGCACGAGTATTGCGATCTGCGGAAACGTATCCGAGCGGGATCCAGTCATCGAGCGCCGAGCGTCCTTCTTTCAGGCTTCCCTGCGGATCGACTGGGTTTTGATCAAAGTAAGGAAGTACTTCCGCATTCTTCTTGACTGCGGCATATCCGTCGGTCCAGTTAATGGCACCTTTCAGCCCCTTGACATACGCATCGGCGAGAACGTTGTCGGCGTTCGAGCCTCCCTGTACAAGACCGTTGTAGTTCCCGCTCCGTCCATCTGGTAGATAGCCCTCGTGTTTGAACATATCGATCAGCGAGCGAATCATCGATTCATAGTAGGCCGGTTGGATGAGATGCCACAGGGAGACCTGGTTGCGAAACAGATCCCACATTGTGTAGAAGTCATCCCAGTATGGTTCGTCAGACTCCCAGAGAGGGTTCTCATTAATCCGCTCGCTGGGTATCAAGTGCATGAAGTACAAGCTGGAGTAAAGTAGGGCGAGCCGGGTCTGGTTTGCTGAACGGGATGTGTCCACACGTATCTTCGAAAATACGTCACGATTCCACTCTGTCCTTGCAGCTCGTTCCGTTTCTGCAATATCCCAAGACAGTTCTTCGTCTTTGTACGCACAAGCTTTTGACACTGACATGAATGAAACCCCTACTTTTGACTTGACTTCTTGTGTCCCTTCTGCACCGTCCCAAGAAAAGATGCTGCCGACGCGGTTATTCATTCCTCCGGAGCGCGCGGACGAGCCGACGAAGATTGGATCTGGGATGCTCTCGTTGTTAAAGCTGCGGAAATGCCGACTGACGGGAAATGTGTTTTTGCCCTGGAAAGCCCTCGCACTGGTTGCCGGAGAATCAAACTCTCCATAAACATAGACCGTCACAGGGGCGCCGAGATTCCAGCCGCCTCCGATACTAGTATACCCGGTGTAAGAATTATTGTTAGGACCGACAACAATCTCGCCACCTGCGTAGAATTGTGTATCCCAAGACCTTGTAGGATGTGGAAGATAATGGGAGAAGTCTACCAGAACATGCTTCTCAGTCGTAGGGAATTTATATTGGTACAAACCTGCATGTCTCGATGCTGATAGCTCGACCTCAGTCCCGGATTCTAGACGCGTTCTGAAGTAGCCCACCCGTGCAACATCTTCGCCCTGCTATTACAGAATCAGGCTTGGAACTTGGGCAAGGATCCTGCATACATACCCTCTTCTGCCAGTAAGTGCGGTTGTCGAGCAAATTTACACCTTCCAACCTTGCCAGTGGCATCTGGGCGGGGAATCCATATTTTGGTCCTCCTCCTGTTCCAATCAGAATACTTAGCTCCGACGCATCAGTGTAAGAACCAACCTGTTCCAGACACGTGAAGCATGCTTAGTCCTGTAACTCGCCCCTGAGGCGTCCACCCGCCATTCAACGCGCTTTGATTAACCGGCTCCTCGTAAGTGTCGATGCCTAGCTTCACCATCCCAAACGGCACGGCTGCGCCCACAAAGATGTCACCGCCACCATCTATACCATGTTAGCGCAATTGTAATGCCCGGAGAGAATCGCATACATGCATATCCAGTGAGCGCCCCTTCCGAGCCGATGAATGGGTTAACGAACTGAGAATAGTCCACCTCTTGTGCCCCAATCACTTGGATATACGCTAGATACGATATCCATATCAATGATTGAGGCAGATAAAGCATTTCAGCGAGACTATCTTAACGTACAGGTTGTAGAGTTTGAACTTGAACAGAGCGGCTGGCATCGTCATCATCTCAACCAACCTCCGCACGCCAATGCCCCGCTGCCCGCACATCGTGTCCGAAAATGTCAAGTCGGTTCAATACAGGGTTCATGTACGTATGCCTGGGCGGATGTTGCTGACGGAATGACGTTGTCCCGTGTCGACTTCCATCACCAGCGTTGCCAAGGTGGGGTCCCCGCACACATGACATTGACATTCACTGCGAGAAGCGTCCAGATGCACCATACCCTATTTGAGACGCTGGCGAACATACACGTGCCAGTAAGGACCTCTGGAATCTACCTAGGCAGGAACCATAAGTCAAATAAATTTGCACCTCCATGACCCCGCGAATTCGACGAGAGATCATATAGGAAATCCGCAGATATCTACATGCAGATCTATATGGGAATTTTGATTTCACTCGAACATTAGTTGTAGAAAATACGGCCTATATATAGAGAATCGTCTGGTAGCCTACAAGTTGGAGAACCCCGTAACTATTGGTGGAAACCTTGGAAGGTGCCTTCCATGTTAGCGCGTGCACCGAAAAGTTAGAGATGATAGATCGGTCTGGCAAATCTAAACGGGGTCAGAACGCCCTCGATCAAAACTACACCGCGGCCTAAGCTAGAGACGTAAGACCCCCACCCTTTTTATGAACTCACCTCGAGCGGGAAACTTGCGATCCTTTCGAGGAATGTTGACGTCTAATCTAAAGAGAGATGGTCAACCGGGTCTAGCCCAATATAGACTAGTAGCTCCAGCCCCCCGCCCGGCGCACATTCATGATACTGACTCCTGCCTATGTATTCCACCTAGGGATATATTGACTTGTAAGAAATACCCCCTAGCGTAGGTGGCCAGCATGCATACCTAGAACTCAGCTAATGTGGCTTTAGACAACACCTCGATGTCCTGTTAACGTTCCCTGGTCTTAAGCTTACAAAAAGCTGAAGGGAACAACGACAACCCGATTACGGTGGTACACGCCGGAGACCCACCAATTCAATAATTCATATCACTCATCTGTCACCGATCTGAACGAGCAGCAGAATTCTATCCTAGGAGCAGGGGTCTTTCAAGCGGAGATAAGCATGCTAAGCTACGGCACGACCCTTGCCCTCGGATTCTTTTCACCTTCTACCTTCCTACACGGGGATAGCAGCGTCGCGCGAACATCCTTTTTTCCCGCATTGACGTCAATATCATCCTTGACAACACCATCCTTCTACCGTCGTTTGTCTGAGCACATGGTTTTCTGACAGTCTTCAACCTAGCACACTACAAATCATGAAAGTTGGAAGAATACCACGGCACATTGTGCACCATGCTCTACAACCGTAGGATGTTTCGGTCGAGAGAGCGCATTTTAGAGGCACCAGCCCGGATAACCAAAGATGAGAGGACGACATAATCCCAGAGAGTAGGTCTGCTGTAACCGACCTGCCGATCCTGGATTCAACCCGACTGTGCCCTGCACGATGTCGATAGTCCCCTTGTTATTCCCATGTCGACCAACATCGGAAGACATGGCTTGCCGGGTACGTGTGGCACGCCGTTCGGGAATATAAATGAAGAGAGAAGACGCTGCAGAATGAGGTTGGCCGCTCCCTTCTTCCCAGACCCTCATCAACATTGGAAGCTTCGCAATGGCGCCTCTTGCTCTTCTCACGGGTCTCCTGGCTTGTGCCACCCTTGGCGCGGCTCGCAAGCCGACTCTGCAAGAACGAGGGGTACCCAAGGACCCAGAGGGAGTTATGACCATTACGTCGCCGCAGGGGGCTAGTATTCGCTTCAAGCAGCCAGGAAAGCATGGAATTTGCGAAACTGCGAAAGGTGTGGATGACTATGCCGGCTATATCAGCTTGAACGAGAAGACGAACATGTTCTTCTGGTTCTTCGAGGCCCGAGAGAATCCGTCTGAAAAGCCCGTAAGCACAGGAAAGTTTGCCATGGAGGGTATTGAGCTGACAACCGCAGCTGACCCTGTGGTTAAACGGTGGACCAGGAAGCGATTCTTTGATTGGCCTGTTCCAGGGTACGGATCCTTTGGCCACTTTATGAATGTCTCCTAATTGACAACTAGAGCTCGGCCCTTGCAATGTCACTGAGGATCTCAAGACGCAATGGAATCCTTACTCGTGGAATGAGGTTTCAAATATGCTCTTCCTGTCCCAGCCCGTGGGCGTCGGATTCAGCTATGAAACCACACGAACTGACGCAAAAGGCCGCTACTCGCTCGTCGACCCGAATACTACGAATACCACCGACATTGCAGCTGTTGGTGCATGGCACATTCTTCAGGCCTTCTTGGATCTCTCTCCACAGTTGGATCCCGAGATCTCCAACTTCACCTTCAATCTGTGGACTGAGAGGTACGTAATGACAGCTCAGTCAGTAAGAGTGACAGACTAATTTTCATCAGTTATGGCGGGCATTATGGACCGGCATTCTACAATTACTTCTACAAGCAGAATGAAGCAATCAAAAATGGCTCCGTCCCTGGAGTTGAATTGAAGATGGACACCCTAGGTATAATCAATGGCATCGTTGATGAGAGTAAGTATTCCCTGCCAAGGTCTTCGTTCCCACTTGTTGCCTTGTTGTGTCGCTAACCAAAACAGGCATTCAAGCACCGTACTATCCTGAATTCGCTGTGAACAACACATACGGTATCAAATCCATTGACGACACGATCTATACCTCCATGAAGCAGGCATACTATAAGCCCGGGGGTTGTCGCGATCAGATCGAATACTGCCGCGAATCTGACCGCAACACGGCAAAGGGCCAGTCGACTTGCTCCTCAGCGACCAACCTTTGCAGATCTCGTGTCGAAGAGCCCTACTACAATTTCGGCGATCGCGGTGTGTACGACATCAGGCACCCGTATGATGATCCCACCCCACCCGACTACATGCTCAAGTTCCTCAATCTCGCGAGCACCCAAGAAGCCCTCGGCGTGAACATCAACTATACCAGCCTCAGCTCCCGTAACGTCGGCCAGGGGTTCTCTAGCACAGGCGACTTTGTCTGGCCGAATTTCAAGGAAGATTTGGAGGAAATTCTAGATTATGGCGTCCGCGTAGCCCTGCTCTACGGCGACGCAGATTATATCTGCAACTGGTTTGGCGGCGAGGCCGTCTCTCTGGCGCTCAACTACACTCACTCCGAGCAGTTCCGCGCTGCAGGCTACACTCCCTTCCTTGTCGATGGAGTCGAGTACGGAGAGGTGCGCGAGTATGGCAATTTCTCATTTACCCGCATGTATGAGTCGGGTCATGAAGTGCCTTATTACCAGCCCAAGGCTAGCTTGGAGCACTTCCGACGAGTGCTGCATCACTTGACTATCCCCGAGGGAAACTCTGCTGTCACTGGAAACTGGGGCACGAACGGCACTGCTAAGGCCACACACACGAATTCTTTCGTTCCTTTGCCGCCGACAAGCACGCCCAACCACAGCTGAAGTCCTTAGGGCAGTTCATGGATACATTGTAGTTGTAATCTCAAGCGGTTCTAGCGTAATTGATTTTGGCAATGTACAGTTTACGTGACATGACGGATTTGTGTGCTATAATACATATATGTATAACAATGTCATATAACGTGAGTGACAAGCGAGCTGATCAGACAAGCGAGCTGATCACTCTGCCAAGATTCCACCTCTTTCAACCACCCATCTCAATGTCTCAACAACCTGATCTTG
>JAFHBW010000357.1:1350-26422 GCA_019022765.1 Westerdykella sp. P71 | reverse complement strand
CCCCCCCCCCCCCCCCCCCCCCCCCCCCCCCCCCCCCCCCCCCCCCCCCCCCCCCCCCCCCCCCCCCCCCCCCCCTGTGGATGAAGGGTGCGGATAGGAAGGTGCTGGGGACGCCAGGATCTTCTCGTCTTCAGGGTAAGGGGATTGTGGTTGTGACACCGGCGACCGCGGCGCGGTTAGCGGCCAATTCAGTGTGTCTGGCCTTCCCGTCGTCCTCGCGGTCGCTGGCATGGGAAGCAGTGGGGACCCGGATTCATACGACTCCTGGAGGATCTCGACCTCGACCTCGACCTCGGCTTTGACTCCGCGTGGCTGCTGCTGGGTCTCGCTCTGGGGTGGGCTGGAGGGGGACACGTACGAGTGCTTGAGATCTGGCCTGATGGATGAGTTGGATGAGGCGGAGGCGGCTCGCGCCCGCTGGGCCTCTTCGTCCTGGTGCACCGCGACGCTGAAGCGGCGCCAGAAGGCGGGGTCGCGGACCGACATGGCGATGTTTCGTTCGTTTGTGTGGAATGGAATGGATGGAAGGGAAAACGTGGAAGAAGCGCCGTGCGCGGGTGCTCGAGTTCTGGAAGGCGCTCAAGTGCTGAGACGTGTCTAAGATGAAGCGGTTGGTGGAGATGGAAAGGAAAGGAAAGGAAAGGAAGGGTCAAGCCCGCTTGGTGTTGGTGGTGTAGCGTTTGTTTAAGGTTGCGGGGTCCCCAGTCGATATGGAAGGTACGACGTCAAGTCGTTGGTTGTTGGAATGTACACAATATCAGACGGTCGCCAGGAGGATCCCATGAACGCCAGATGGTCCTCCTTTGGTACTCCAGACGAGTGGACGGGTGCGAGTAGACTACCGTGATTGGGCCGATGTGTGTGTTGGAATGTGAATCGGGTCACGTTACACGTTGTGGAATGGATGGAATGAAACCCCAGGGCAGCGAAGATGGAGGATGGTGACGATGATGGAAACGAGTGAATGACGTCCGGCGGTGCAGAGGTAGAGGTGGAAAATGAGCGACAGTGAGTTGGAATAAGGAAAATGCAGCACGGCCAGGCGCGTCGGGAAAAGAGTGAATTCGGTCAGAGACTGATGGATGAAGAGACAGTGAGGAGGGGGAAGAGGAAGAAGACGAGGAAGAGGAAGAGAACGAGGAAGACGACGGATGAGAGACCATCACAATCTACTATTCCTCCCGAGCCGGCGCATCTCCCGTGCGGCAGGCAAAACATACTTTCGCTCTCTGCCCCGCTTGTCTGGAGCCGTTAGGTTAAACAGGTTTCATTACATATTTGTGGTTGTGCTGTCCATGTCCAGGCTCTGGGAGGAAGTGCTGGTGCGCTTTTATTTGATGTGGCCAGCGCCACAGGCGTAGCCCACAGCGGGCCAATGGCAGGGTCGCGGGGTGGGTAAATGACCGAAATGAATGGGGCACAACTTTCGAAACAAGAGTTTGCCCAAATTGTGATGCGTCGTCTTGGACGCAGGATGCGATGCAGGGGAAGGATTTAAAGTTCGGAGGATTCCTGGGAACCGAACGGGAAGGTCATGGAGCTTGTGATGGCAAAGTATGGGGGAGGCCATGCTGAAGCTACAATGGCTATAGCTCTCCAGTCTATGGACAATACACGGTAGTCTAGGGAAAAAGAAACAACACAAATAATGCCATGGTATCCATCTACCTTGCGATAGAAATGCCTGCTTCCTGCGACATGAGACGGTGCACAAGCACACGCTAACCCGGTCAGCAAGTGCAACAGCAACCTCATCTAGATCTACCCGCCCAATGCTCCCTCCCCCCGAGACTCGAGTCCCCCGTTCCCCAAGCTCCCCGTCTCGCTGAAGCAGTTCTCGACGTTCGTCTCTCCAGCACCCCAACACCCCTGCTTCCGTTCCTCCATTCCAGATTCCCAGATCCCAGATCCCAGGTTCCACCACCACAACCGCAACCACAACCACAACCGCTTCTTGGAAGTCGGTCCTGCATACACAGTATATTGCACCCTCACTCTCCTCACAAGGTGCCAGGCTCCCGCCATGCCCCACGAGGAGCCTCTCCCCTTCTGGCTTGTCAACGTCCCCCGCGACCACTGGCCCGCCGAGTGCCCGGATTTCCTCGCAGACTGCGGAGACAAGGACCGCAGCATCATCGGCACGCCCGACGCAGACTATACGCGGCTCTCGTGGGAGCAGTGTGGCGAGTTGATATGTACGTACTCCTGGAGGTACATTCGGCTAAGTCTAAGTTCCATGGTTTTATTATTATTATTCGTACTCCGTATACGGTATATTATTTTAGTCCATGTGGCGTTTCTTTGTTTCCTTTGGTTTTGATTGGATTGGATTGGATTGCGTGTTGATGCTTAGCTTTTTTCTTCTCTAGGGGCGAATCGCGTCGATAAGTTCCACAGAGTCCCCTCGGATCTGAGGCGGTACCGCCAGTTCACGCATAAGTTGGTCAAGGAGCATGGCTCGATCATGAAGTTCATCGTCGAGGAGAGGTTGAAGTGGTCGTCCCTGGAGCCGAGGGGGCGGCCGTTCGAATACGAAGGTAATAAAACAACTCCATATACACACGATGAACAGGGAATATATATTTACTGAATACACAACAGACGACATCAAAGTCCTCTACAACGACTGGCCCTACGGCGTCGACGAGAAAATCGTGCACCTCGTCGTGTGGACCAAGTTCCCACTTGAAGAGATCCCCGGCACAGACGACTTGACGCCCGAAGCGCGACAGGCCATAGAAGACTACGTGCAGCGGACGTTCTGCGCCAAGGTGAAGCCAGAGCGTGTAATTTGGTTCAAGAACTGGACGAGCCTGAAGAGCGTGCATGCCGTGGAGCACTTCCACGTCATGCTGTATAATCCGGATCCAGAGTTTGTGAAGTTCATCACTAATGGCGATGCGCCGCTGGCATCGTCGGTATCTTAATATCTTAGACGCAAAGATTATCATAGGCATCCCCTTATCCCATGGATGCCAATTAATGTATACATTTTTCCACATCTAGGTCATAACAGTTGCCTGCCAATGTACACGTACAAAACCCAGGTAGGGGCTCCTGCGAATGCCGTAACGCCTGTTGGTATCCCAACACTTGCGACAGAGAACAATGCGCCTAACGCCATTAACCCTTCAATGCTCATATTGCGCCCGAAAGTCTCCCTAAAACCTCTTCGCTGGCGGCGTGGGGCTCCTGCTCATACTCCTCGGGTCCCGTCCCCTCTCTTGCAACCACTTCCTCGTCGACATATCCAGGTCCCTCTCCAGCTCCGGGCTCGGCTCCTTGCGATGTATGAAGTTGCAGAATCCGCCGCGCACGCAGCCCTCGCCGCTGTTAAGCCGACAGCATGCCTCACGGAAGTCCGTCACGGGTGAGAGCTCGCAGTATATCGGGCGGCCGGCGTACCAGCGGGAGTTGAGCGAGTCGCAGGCCTTTTGCGCGTCCTCTTCGTACTTGAAGCGGACGTAGACGTTGCCAATCAGATCTGCACGGTCAGCGCCAGCATTTCATGACGTTGGAAAAAAAAGAAAAGAGGGGGGAATACGCACGGTCATTGTTGTTATCGCAGACCACCAACTCCTCCACAAGGCCGTACTTGCATAGCTCGGACCAGATGTCCTCGTAGAAGGCGTCGAAGTGCAGCTGCATTTGCGCCGGGGTCATCTTGTTCTTGGGGTCGTATTGCGGGTTCTGGTAGAGGTTGGGGAGCAGGATCGTCTGGCTGTACGAGGGCTTGACGTGCTTGCGCGAGCACCGGTCGCCGTGGCGGCATGCGCCGATTTTGTAGTAGAAACTGCAGTTAACTTTGTCCTGCTCGGTACCGAAGATGGAGGCGAGGTAGTTTGCCATGGTGGGCGGTAGATCGTGAGAGAAATGTCAGGTAAAGAAGAAGATGTATGTGAGTTCAGCGTGTACCGCAAGAGCCGCAGAGTGTGGAGGTGGCGTTTGTATGCGGTGATGGTGTTGAGGAAAGACGCGGAGAGAATACGCGCTAAGCTTTTGGGATGACTAATGTGCCAAGAAGTTCTTTCGACAGGGTTCTGGAACTTGGACCTTCTGCGGTGGCGATTCTCACCGTATACGTACGGGGTACATGCTCCACCACGCTTCGCGGCACTGCAGATATCGCGGAGGTTTGGTCAATACGAGGAGTTCTCCTCTGCGCCTGCCTTGGACCTCATCAACCCCGTTTTCGCTTTTGTGGGGCCGGTGTAGGTTAAAATGCACAGCACTCTGCAGCTAGAGAAACGAGGGTCAAGACCGTGATCACGACATGTACACGTACGTCGACCAAAGCGCAGTCCTTAGCATTTTGCGGTTTGCTCGGCCACCTGGGCATGCCGATACCCTCTCAACTCACCTTCCGAAACAGCTGGAGCGTTGCAGCCTGGGCCATTCTCCTTGAGGAATGAGCTCCGAGCGTCCGTCACTCCCAACCGTCCAGTCTCTCACGCGATCCCTCACCATTCCCTCATTCCTGTCTCTTCCTAACTATCGCTTCTTAAGAATCTAAATGTGGCGTTGCATTGAACACGAAACTCATTGTGTTAATACACTCTTCCTCCACGAGCTTAGGCAGACATGGCGGAAAACCGCCCCTTAACGCTCAACATTGAGAATGGGGAGACCGTCCACCAGGTAGGCTTCTAATCCTCTAAAGTAGTACCGTCCTAACACAGAAGTAGCGCTGCCTTCTTTTGACAGGGAAATACTTACACACCGGCGGTAAAAACCTCATTGAAATTACTACAACTGGCGCCAATTCCATCGAAGCATTTCCGAAGCAGATCTGGCCTGCTGCTGGTGGTTACTTTAAAGCGTTGGTCATGCTCTTACCCGGAGTGAATCAGCTCACAGTTTCCCACCTGCGTGACGGAAATTCGGAAGCCACGGTGGTTGTCGCAGTGGATTATATTCCTTTACTGCAAACCCCACCTCTTCACCTAGTCATTGTGGTCGCAAGCGATTCTCCGTTGACTATGTACTGTCCTTCCCACAAAAGTGCTGATGCCCATGGCACACATGATGATCTTGCTGCGGCTGTTGCAAAGCTTCGCATGACAGCGTACATGTGGCAGGCGATGACTGCTGAAGATATGCGTCTGCAGGGTCTAGGGCGTCGCACGTTCAGACTGGAGGAGGAAGAGGCAACTGACTCTGTCAGTCGGACATTTTACAACACCCCGGGGCAGCCTCGGAACCGCGAGGGCATCACGCGGTGAGTAGACTAGAAGGACGGCGCCGAAATGGGAGAGGCTTGTTACTTATGACCGTGTTAGGACTACAGCCAAGGTTCGCATTATGCGCTCTTCGGCGACAACGAGCCAGATTCGCCAGGATAGCAAAGGAAATCTACCTTGGCACATATTCATTGATGCCCTGAAGGAAGCCAAAGGACCATTTGAACCCTCCAATCGCCCAGTGGTCGCGGGCCTAATGCTCGACTTCCAGTGTAATGACCGCCGGTTGGATAGAGGTACCTTGGGCCGTCATAATCCGGATGGTATTTCATTTGGCTTATCCGGAAGTGACTTGACATACTCCTGGCCCCGCTTCGTAGAGGAGGTAGCCGAGTGCTTGACCAATACAAGCCATCCGGGGTACCGAATTAGCAAGACCTACCATCAGAAGTGCGCTTCGATGTGGGAGGCTTGCGCCTTTAGCCAGCAGGCTCTCCTTAAGGCGGTTGGAGTAGCTTTTGGGGTGTCGTGCCAACACGATATCGTGGGACTCAGCTACGCACCGCATTGGCCGAGGAATTTCCTGGCCGAGACGGCGTATGCCTGTACCGTCAAATCGAGCGGTGTAATAGTGTCTGACAGCACCCAGAATTCCTCTTGTTGGGATCTTGTTAGCGCCCTTGCCCTCTGGCGCCTTGGTTATTTCAGGTTGCCATCTGATTGGCCAGATGCAGCCTTCGATCGCAATGAGAAGCCCAAGTTTCGCTGGAAACGTCAGGAACATACGGGCAGGGCAGTCTTGGAGATCTCTTCATCTGGAGGTCTTGCCCGCGTATCGTTCCATAAAAAAGCCGAGGAGTGGCCAACGCCGGTCCATCGTGTCACGCACATCGAGATTGAGGAAGAAGGCCTCCACAAAAGATTCAACAGAACGTTTCCCCTGTCCCTCTCGATACTTGGTCTCAATGGCCAAGAGACAAGTGTCGAGAACCTATGGCAAAGTGCTGCATTGGATACCACCAGCGAATTCATCAAGATCCCGGGAAGCGGATTGATGCTGCAAAAACGGTCGATGCCAACACGTGGGCGTGCGGACTGGAATGACTTGAAACCGTGGGTACAACTGCTCCGTAACAGGGGGGCTGATGGCAGGATTCATCGTGCTGTGCGTGTCGAATTCTACATCGGCAGCCACTTTTGGAAAGGGGCACGTGTGAAGTACCGGGACGGGCACACCAGCGAATGGGGCATGCCGCGTAGGCTTCCAGAAGGGGATCCACGGATGCGCAAACGGATCCATGGGATCGACCTTCCAGGCAATGTGCCCATCACCAAGATCGAGTGCAAGTGCGACCGCATCTACGCTGAATCTCTGATCAGCATCAAGTTGCATCTTGCGGATGGCACCAGTAGCGGCCCCCTGAGAGGAACACCGGAAGGTCCTCATGAGACAGCGGATGACAGGTCCGAATTCGTCATGGAGCTGGCGCCCCCGGCAGACGAGGTCATTGTGGGCCTTTTTGGGAAGACGGACCAAACATGCCACGCTGTCCAATTTGGCATCATCACGGCTCCAAAAACACTTGGGCTTGATGGGCTTCCTGATGCCGTGTTCGATCTGCCGGAGCTAAGGTCCAATCCAGTAGAGTGACACTCGGGGGGAAGTATATGAAGAACCTGTGCGCGAGGACGGCGCCTATGGACAGGTATAGCTCTTGTGAGAGCTTTGAGGGACTAAGAGGCCGGGTATCGAGGGAGAGGAATGGGAATACGGGGTTAACAAGAGTACCTATATAGCGGCCGTCTGTTCGTGCGCGGATTTATCGATTCAATGACGGAGTTTCTCTGTCCGAGTAGATGCGAGCAGTACATCAAAAGTTATCGATACCATGTCAGGCAAGCATATACTCCGTTCAAAAACTCTTCCAATGGCTTCATGTGCTCGGTTGCAGTACTAGTCCGTGCCATCTGTTGATGTTTGACGTCGAAAATAGACACTTGTGAGCGTTTGGATGGGCGTACAGATTAGCAGATGCATTTATTCATTCATTGCAAACCAATCAAGCATGTCGAGAGACTAGATTCTTCCCTGGTCTGGATCGAGGGTGGGAATGGGGCGCGCGCCAATGGGAGGATTCACGGCGGGAGGATCTGAAACATGGCTTGTGGTGCTTGGCGCGTGGGCAGTGGCCGTCGTTTTCTGGCCATGAGGCTGTCAAGGGGAAAGTTTTGGTCGGTGAGCGAGAGGATGGGGAGTGGATATGTGGATATGTGGATTCTTGGGGGATGAGTCGATGCCATTGATTATCAATTCGTGATGGGAAAGCCAACGCATGGGAGGCCAGAGTTGGTGCGAAAATCACTTGGAAAACCTCAACAAATCTCGATGTTTCTATTCTGACCATGAAAACCGTTACAAATGACTCCTACAGAAACATCAAGTGGAGCAACAAGTAGACCGAATACCTCTCACGACGTCTGCTGGCCAGCGTTTACAGGAATTGATGGAGTTGACGTTCCTCTGGCGCACAAAGCACAGACGATCAAGATCTGCAGCCTTACCGGAAGCGGCCTTAGCTCCCTTCCGAAACGCCCTAGAACGCCAAGCTTCAACGACCTCCACACATGTCCTCCCGCCTCGCCATCTCGAAGCGCCGCAATGCTGCATATTCGCCTGTCGTCGCGTGGTGCGCACAATACTTTCTCACAACGTTCACTTCACCATGGCGCTTGCCCTCCTTCGCACTGAGTCTCGCCTGACGCGTCCGTCTCCTCCCGCTCCTTCACTCACCTGCTCCTCTCCCTGTCTCCAAGCCCCACGCATTGTTGGCGGTGAATGAGAGCCTGCCATCTGCATATGGGATGTCCCCGCCATGGTGTTCCCGTGTCTGTGCCAGCCAGTTGTTTCTCTGGAGCTTGGGCATCGCCGTTTGTTTGCTTCATCTGAGCGTTTGAAGCACGATCCACTGTTTGCTTTCTTTTGAATTGTACCCTCATTTCCCACAATAGCATGCCGCCTTATCGATATGCACGCGGGCGCGAGAACAGATGTGGGTCGCGCCAGCATGCCGTACGACTGCGAACAGGTACATCCCGCGGCTACATGGTAGGTCCAGCCTTAAAGCGTTGAAACGCAGCCGTGGATGCCGGCTCAAAAGCTTAAATGCATAGCATGCGTGGTGGCGTTTCGGTTTCGACGTCGGGTGCCGCGCCCTCTTCATTGGTTACTGTCTCTTCACTGCTTTTCTGGTCCTCGGGAAGAGTGGTTCCCTTTTCCCCAGCGCCTGGCTGTCTGTCTAGTACTATTCTGGTGCCTGAATAAAAGGTAGATACCACCCGCCCAATACCATGTCGGGGGTCACCTTCATCTTCACATCTTCCATTCTCACTGCGCGTTGACCGCACACCTTTCACGTTATACCCCTTCATTTCCTCCTTTCCTGTCCACTCTCCTCTTCTTCCACTGCATGGAGTGTATGTGAACAGGGCTGCCGGCTTTCCAAGATTGAATCACTGGAGACAAAGGACGTCACCGGACCTCCCCCACGCCGTCACTGGACCCGGATCCTGTAATTGCATAATGGCATTGTTTGTTCGGCGGTGAATGAGCGTTGGACCAATCTCTTCTCACTTCAGCATCGGATCTTCATCTCCTCACATTGTGTCTTCACACAGTGCCCATTGATTATTGTGCTCTCGTTGCCGTTGCCAAGACAACTCCGCAATCTTAAAAGGCTGCCCCCTCCTCTGCCCCCAACACTCCTCCACCACACACACACTTTCAAAATCCTTCTTCTACGCTTCTACGACTTCATCCTGATCGCAACAAGCACACTCCTTACGAGCACGACTCTCGCCGCGCGAGAATTCAGCCACTCCTTCCACCAACTTGACTTGCTGAGCAAGTTTCTGTTGTTGATCAGCACACGTTCTCTGGAGAAGCCCAAGGTGAGCATAACTGCCAACTCCAAAATGCCTGCCTTGTCCCTTTCCACCGCTCTGCTCCTTGTGGGCGCGCTCTCTGGGGTTCTCGGCCACACCTGGGTCGAACAGCTGCGCAACATCGACGCGCAGGGCAACTACGTCGGCGAGTTTGGCTACCCTCGTGGGATGTTCTCCAAGACGGACCCCGGCTACGACGGCACCAAGATGAACTGGCAGATTCCCGATACCAAGGAGAAATCTTTCCCCTTCATCAGCGCGGACTCGCCCCTGTGCCACCCGGCTCAGCGCAAGCCTCAGCAGTCCTCCGACAAGTACCCGCGCCTCAAGTCGACCCCGGGTCAGTTCATCGCGATGCGCTACATGGAGAACGGCCACATCACCAAGCCCACTACGCGCATGGGCAAGCCTGACAAGTCTGGCCCCGTCTACATCTACGGCACGACGCAACCCAAGGAGGACGAGAAGCTCGCCGAGATCCTCAAGTGGACTGCCGATGGCCAGGGCGGCGACAAGCGCGGTGTTCTCCTCACGGTGAACAACTACGACGATGGCCGCTGCTACGAGCTCAACGAGAGACCCCTCTCCCAGGAGCGGCACGCCAAGTTCCCCAACTTCGCTGCGGGCCAGGTCTCCGACGGTCCGGGCAACTACCCTCTCTTCTGTGAGAGCAACGTCGCTATCCCCAAGGATGCCGCCGTCGGCAAGCCGTACACTCTCTACTGGGTCTGGCAGTGGAACACGGTCCCCGGTGTCGATCCCGGCCTGCCCAAGGGTCAGGACGAGTACTACACCACCTGCATTGACGTTGATGTCGTCGAAGTGCTCCAGCAGGGTGCGAAGGCCCAGCTCGGCCTCGTCCAACAAGACGCCACGTCTCGTGCCGTGGACGGCTTCCGCTCCCGCACCGCCGCCATCACCGACGCCATGTCCTTTGAGATGGGGCCCGTCTTCAACTCCACTCCCACCGCGACCGGTTCCGCTCCTGCGCCGTCGAAGACCCAGACCACGCTGGTCACGAGCACCGGCGCGCCCGTCCAGAGCTCGACCGCATCGCCGTCGCTTCAGATCCCCACACTGACGAAGCGCCCCGGCAATGCGCCCTCTGCTGCCCCGACTGCTGCCCCGACTGCTGCCCCGACGGACGGCGACAACGTCGTGCGCATCACGGTTACCGAGCGCATCACCGTCACCGCGCCTGCCGTCACGGCCACTGGTGTTGCTGGACAGAAGCGTGCTGAGCACTTCAACCGCCATGGCGCCAAGTTTCGGAGTAAGTATCTGCGAGAGTGAATGCTCTCCTGTTGACGTTCTTTTCCTTGCTCTTGCTCTTCTGCTTCTCGTTCCTGCTTTCCATCCTGCATTTACATCTTGCATTTACACTTGCATTGTACGGTTGCATGTAACATTTTGGCCCTGTATTTGTTTTAGTTCTGCTGCTCTGTCCAGCTCCTTCTACTTTACAGCTGTTCTAACCTTGATGGCAGGCCATTAAGTTGGGACATCTTTCTTCTTCTTCTTCTTCTTCTCTTTCGAATAATACCTCTTCAGTACATGGGATATGATGACTTCAGTGTCAGGGACAATGTGAGGGGATGAATGGTATGCATGGAACCCAGGCGCACAATGGACGGTGGAGTTATGGCGGTCTTTGCGTGTCTCGCTCTTACTTTCTTTCCTTCTCTAACGCATGGGCATCCGGATTATGGTGGCGGACAATGGCAATGGCAATGGCTCAGGGCATGCATATGGGAAACACGCATCGTGGAATACCGGTTATACCCCTGCATAACAAGGCTGGCGTTTCTGGGTCGGTCAGCGATGAGGATACGAATACAATACAATGACTGCTTCTCAGCAACTCTAACTTGCCTTGTTTCTTTCTTTGTTTAAATTGTGCGTTTGACAATGTGTGACCTTGTTTTCCAGCATGTGCTTGTGAATTGGCCATGACGCGCCCACTTGTCTAGACTTGCGATATTTTCTCCACCGTCCTGTGACCTCTGCTGCTTATTGATGTTCCCAATAAAGCAGCACCATCCTATGCGCACGTAGAGGAGTGCATCCGCTGGTTACATCGCGACGCACAGGAGTGAATCTAGTGATGATTACCTCATCCCCCTTATCGCGCGGCATCCCATCGCGACGGCAGACGGAGCCAGTGGCGGCGGGCCTAATATTGCTTCTATGAATAGACTTTGTGAGAACGGGCGCCACCAGGTACGACCGAGGATTGTTCCTGGCTGTCAACAGCACATTCGATCGTTCAAGAATGCGGATTTTCTGGCTGGTTGATTTGATTGCGTCAGATGGTAGTACATATGGAAATTCCATCCATGGGAGTACTGAAGTCATCTGGGTTCCCTGCTCCTGGGCGTAAATACTGTTACCCGTACCCCAGATTTCGATCCCCTTTCAGCTTCTTCTGTGCCGCAAAACCCACCGTTGGCTGACCCACATATGAAGTGCCGAAGAGGCATAGCGTGTTTCCTGGTCAGGACTAGCCTGGTGCCTTTACGGTTTTGGTCACACGAGTGGCTGTGCACGGACCAATAAGTGGCTGTGTTGGGATTGGCATCCCTCTCCCTTCCCTGTCAGCCCGTGTCTCCCTCTCCCTGTCTGCCTGTGCCCCATCTTCCATCCTCTTCTTCTTCTCTTCTTCTCCTTCTCCTCTTCCCTTCTTCGTCGCGATCGTCCCTTTCGTTGACGCACCCTACACTCGCTTTTTGCTAACTTCGCAGTACTTATTCTTATAATCCTCCCCCCGACGCTCGCTATAGCCTCCCCCCCTTTCCCGGACACGCAAATCCCGCATCCCCTTCCCATTCGCTCCTCCTCCTGTCCACCCCCGAACCCTCACGTTTCACGCAAAACCTTGGAATATAACCCTTCAACTTGGATATCATAACCTCTATTACTGGACGCCCGTAACGCCGCATCTTTTTGACACCTGCGCGACGCTCTTAGCTTCCTAGCACGACATCGAATACATCCCGAGTTGCCCATCTTCACACCCGAGAGGCTGCGGACATGTTCCGACGCACAGTTGCGGCTGCTCTCGCGGCTACCGCCTTGACGGGCACTGCGACCGCCCAGAAGGCCAGCCCTGGACAGAATTGCCCCAAAGATGCGCCATGCTGTGGCTGTATGTCGATCGCAACCTCAAGACGAGAACACAAGGCTGACCGTTGACAGTGTACATGGACTGCGGTGTAGGCGCCTTCTGTGTCCAGGGCTGCGACCCCGTCCACTCCCACTCCCTCGAAGCCTGTCTGCCCAACCCCCAGTGCAAGAGCGGCGACTTCAAGCTCGACTCCCTCAACGACATCCAGTCCATCGACAAGTACCTCGGCGATGCCTCCAAGGTCAACTGGGTCTCCCAGGGCAAGCCCACCGTCTTCGACAACTCCATCCTCCTCACCATGGCCGAAGGCACCGTCGGCACCCTCCTCTCCTCCACCCACTACGTCTGGTACGGCAAGATCTGCGCCAAGATGACCACCTCCCAGGGCAAGGGCGTCGTCACCGCCTTCATCATGATGTCCGATGCCAAGGACGAAATCGACTTCGAGTGGGTTGGCGTCGATGTGAATGACGTCCAGTCCAACTACTACTCGCAGGGTGTCACCGTCTGTATGTACTCCAACCCTCTACTCTTCTAAGTCCGACATGCTAACATCGCCAGACACCAACGGCCGCAACCTCTCCATCCCCAACGGCAACAGCGTCGAGAAAGAGCACGAATACTGCATCGACTGGAAGCCCGACTCCCTCACCTGGGCCATCGACGGCAACAGCCTCCGCACCGTCAACCGCAAAGACACCTGGAACACCACCTCGGGCCGCTTCGACTACCCGCAGACCCCCTCGCGCATCATGCTCTCCCTCTGGCCCGCCGGCCTCCCCACCAACGCAAAGGGCACCGTCGACTGGGCCGGCGGCCAAATCGACTGGAACTCCCCCTACATGACGAACGGCTACTACTACGCCCAGGTGCGGTCCGTCTCCGTCACCTGCTACGACCCGCCCGCCGGCGCCCAGGGCAACGGCAAGAACTCGTACGTCTACACCGACCGCGCCGCCACCAACAACACCGTCCAGCTCTCCGACAAGCAGGTCATCCTGGGCTCGCTGTACGCCTCCGGCGAGGACCCCCAGGTGGGCGCCACCACGGCGTCCGACGCCCCCAAGCCCACGAAATCCGTCAACCTCGTCCCCGGAGGCAACCCCGGCGGCGGCGGCCGCGGCGACGGCGTCGAGGCGTCTGGCGTCGCGACTGCCACGGATGGCGCGGGCGGGAACCAGGCTGCGCCCACGGCGGGCACGAAGCCGGCGGGCAATAACCCGGGCGGGTTCTCGCAGGGCGATAATAAGCCTGGTGCGGGCTCGATGTTGGCCCCCGGTCTGGGCAAGGTGGGAGGAGGCGCGGTGGCGATTGTTGTTGCGGTTTTGGGGGTTGCGCTGTTGTAAGATGGTAGAGGAGGGTTGGAGGATAGAGGAGGGTTGGATTGGATTGGATTGGGTTGGATTGGATATAGGGTGGACGGTGGAGAAAGAAAGAGGGAGATCTGTTGAGCTGTGATATAGTAGTCTCGTAGTTGGGCGTTTGTTGTTGTTGCTGTTGGTCGTCGCTTTTTATGATATCTTGATTGATTCTGATTTGATTTGATTTGATTTGCGGTTTTTGGTTGGTGGTTGTTTATTGTTTAATTTGGCTTTTCGTGTCGATGCTTTGCTGGCTGCGATTTTGAGTCCCGGCGTGGTTGGTGGGTTGGTTAGGAATTTGCGTATGCGGATCTTGCTATGGGGGTTTGCGTGTTCGTGCTGGTGAGGAAAGTGGGAATGGACGGTGGGAGATGGAGATGGTGGAGATGGAGGGGATTCAAGGAGAAGAAGGGTAAAGGAGTGAAGGAGAGAGAATGGATGAGAGAAAAGGGAGGAGGGAGAGAGGAAAGAGGAAAGAGAATCGCAGCCCCGTTCCCGATCCCGATCCCGTACCACATTTCCTTTCTTTTCATTTCTTCTCCTATGTCTCTTGAGGGATACATAGGGAAAGGATGGGGATGTAGTAATGCCGAGCAATTCTACGTCTATTCCTCACCGCTGATGTGTTTTTGGGAGGTCGATCGTGTGTTCTTTGTTGGGGTTGTGGGTGCATGTGTGCTGTCTGTAATGTGCGGGATGTATCGTAGATCGTTTAGATGACTATCGCTATTTGGATGAGGATGGATGGATAGGGATGGGGATCTATGGTGATGGTGAAGGTCATCATCACTGCGACAACCGCTACTACTACTACTAAAACCACAACCACCACTACCACATAAATGAATCCGTCCCCTGATTTCCACAAGCCCACATCCGCTGATCTCATGCCCGTTTCTGCACCTCCACATGAGACGTCCACATGGTGATTTCCACAACACCACATGAAAGACACCCTGAGGCGATTTCTACACCTCCACATTAGGCACGCCTTCAAAGTGTTTCCGCACCTCCACCATCAACTAATCCGGTGCCCATTTCTGCACCTCCACCATCAGCCATCTACATACTAATTTCCACACCTCCATGTCAAGGCGTCTTCTTCTGTTTTCTACACCTCCATGTTAAGTGTCCAGCTCTAATTTCTGCACCTCCACATCCAAAGAGTCCGAGAACATTTCTACACCTCCACATAACGCTTCATGCATGATGATTTCCGATAATTTCCCACACCTCCACATGCGACGGATCCCGTGAAAATTTCCGATGATTTCCCACACCTCCACACCTCCACATGTCACGTTGCCCGTGATCGTTTCTGATAATTTCCCACACCTCCACATGATGAGGTTTTCGAAAATTTTCCACACCTCCACATGCGACGTTGCCCGTGATAATTTCCGATGATTTCCCACACCTCCACGCCCTTCCCGTCCGAGTCCCGCCGCCGGCTGTGATGCTGTGATGCAGGAAACATAGCACATTGGCGTCTTTCTTTTCAGGTAGGGTACGGACTTTATGGTCTACCGCCGTGGCGCCCGCGAAGACGACGCTCGCGGTCATTGTATTCGCCGCAATTCGGTTTTTTTTTCTGGTGTTTCATTTGGTGCTTTGGGTTGTTTTTGGATTCTATTTGGATTCTCTTTGCGTTCCGGACATGGAAGTAACTGTCCATGTTCTTCTTCCCCATGGCTTCTTCGCGTCCTCGGCATAACGTTCCCTACTACCCTCTTTTCGTTGTCTAGTGTCGTGCTTCTGACGCCTTGATTTTCATAGAGCTTCAATTTACGGAATTTTGTTTGTATCCAATCACTCTAGTAAAAGGTTGTAACTCCCCAGACTTCATTTTTGGCCAGAGCCAGAGTGTCTTTTTTCTTTTCGTTGTGTAGGACCATTGAGGAGGCAGTTGCATGGCATGAAAATATGTTGCCGTCGTTTTTCTGCAACATAGAATCCTTACAGCGCGTTTTTAGCAGAGTGGTGCACCGCGCACGCCATGAGTTTAGTATCGTTTGCTTTGGTTTTCTACCTCTCTTCTTTGCGTTCTTCTCCTCTTTGGGTTTTCAACATTATCTGGGTTCGTTCTAATTTTTCGTCTTCTTTCTTTTTCCAAGTGCTCGCAACATGAAGATCCTATACAGACATCTTTTTTGTCTTCTAGTGTCTTGCTTCTCATGTCATGGTGTTTTGGGGCTTTTGGGTTTTGGGGATTGTGTTCGTAGACCATCACTCTGCGAAAAGGCCTGCAACTCCCCCGGCTGCAGACCTCATATTCTTTGCAATCTGTGTGTTTTTCGTGTTGTAGGACTGTCAAGGATGCGGTTGCACGGCATTAAACTCGTCGGGCTTGTGTTTTTCTGCAGCATAGAATCCTCACGGCGCGTTTTTAGCGGAGTGGTGCGCCGCGCACGCCATAGACCCTAGCCTGGTATTGTTCTTTTCTTTTCTACGTCTCTTCTTTGCGTTCTTCTCGTCTTTGGGTTTCAACATAGTGTGATCCGTGTAATACTTTTCTTCTTCTTTCTCCTTCCAAGTGTTCTCAACATGCTGGTTCTTCTGCTGGTACTTGCTTGTATTGTTGTCTTGGTCGTGCAGTGCGGGGGCTGCACGCAATCGGTTTCCCCGTCCCATACATCTGTTTTGTCCTGCTTTTGTTTCTGATCTCATGTTTCTAAGGTCTTGACTTTTGTTTTAGTTTGCTTGCTCTTGTTCGTATATGCGCCTCTGCGGAAAAAGGCGGCAGGGCTGGGGGACATGTTCTATTTTGAGTTCCGGTTTTTCTTGTGGCAGTGGGGTAGTGGTGGTAGTGATGCCGCAGGACATATATCCATTCGACTGGAAGTTATTTTCTCTTTCTTTTCTTTGCCGTTTCTGACATGAAAAAGTGGGGCTCTGACTTCTTTGCTTTCTCTTTCATGGAGTCTTTCGTAGCACGATTTTGTTGATGCAGAATTGTGGTTTTGTATTGGTGCGGTGCTGCAAGCCATTTTTCGCATCGACAACGCCCTTGGACGTTTATCTTCTGTTTCGCCCTCGCTGCGTTCTCTGCACCGTCAGGACTGTTTGGGTTTTTGTTTTTCTTCTTCTTTCTCCTTACTCGGCATGTGGCAGGATAATGGATGATATTGTTGTTGTGTACGGGTGTAGTGCGGTGCCGCAAGCCATGGCTTGTCTGATTGGAACTTAATTTCTGGTTCTGTTGCTTTTCGTTCTCAACATGTAACTGCAGTATGGTGATTTTCCCGTGCTCTTGGTCCTCACACCTCATCGAGAGAACGATGGATACTATTTTATCTCTCCCATCCTACACCTCCTCCAAAAGGGCCCCTGGACATATGAACTCATCCGTATGTTTTTCTGGTTCTTGAGTACTCGACATAAGACATCCTCTCTGCCTTTTTTTGTGCTCTAGGATTCTTGGTTCTCATTATGTCGACTTCAGGTACTTTTGGTTTTTGGGGGAGCGTTTTCCTGTGGCTTATCTGCCTTCACAAAAGGGGCCCCGGGACATGGCAGCCATATGCACGAGTTCTTTTTGGCGGTGGTGGTGCGGTGGGTGCCACAAGCCATAGAAATCCTCGCTTGTGTCTTTAACGTCCCTCCCTGCAGGTCGAAAAACCCCCTGCTTCGAAAAATGCGAGTGGTACATCGACTTTGAACTACGACAACTCAGCCCACATGTTAATACGTGCCATTGTTCCTAATAAATATTCCGCTGCTGCTATCCAAGAGCTCCAGATATGTGACCAATACAAAAAATACCATCGCGTCGTCCCCTGATCGCCCGATCCGCAGAGAGCCTCCGTCCTCGTAGTTCAGGCTTCCGTCGCTACAGCCCCACCACGAGGCCTTTGCCGCCATCTACTCATCTGAGAAGGTTCCATATGCGCCTGCAGTCCCCTCTGGAGTACAGAGAGGTTGTCCCTCGTCCTGTGGCTGGTGTCGCACGGAGATTCATGCAGCATCGCCGTGCCCGCTGGTACTTCCGCCCGAAGCTAGACGCTGATCCTCGCTAATACAGCATGACCCCGCACGTCTCACCTAATTCTGAGCGCTTGTTTACCGAACCGTAGTAAGCTGGCAAAAGTGTAAGCGAGCCCCAAGTCTGGAAACCCTGTTATTTTCAGTATCTACAGCCGCTGACTCACGCGAGAGATGGCAGAGTCTGCAGTATCAGCGGTGAACAGCCTGGTATAATAGGAACCGTAAGGTCTAGATAGAGCGCTATAGAACGAAAAGCTACTCCTATTTTCTTTCCTGTGTAAGAATAACAGATTTCATGCCTCCCCTTCCTGTAAAGCAGATTGATAGTGACGAAGGCATGCCATGGTAGAAGGATGCTGTGCACCAAGTACTTTCACGTAGCCTTCGTATGCTCGCTGATACTACCCAACAGCAGCAGAGTAATGTTGCTTTCGATGAAAGAGGAATGCTAGATGGTATGCGCTGGTGAGCGTGTTGGGATGCTCTCGCCCAAGCACCTTCTCTCTTCCTTCCAGCGCTCGTCGAAGCATCGCCTCCGCCTCTTCGTACTTTCCCTGCCTCGACAGTACCGATCCAAGGTTACTGATGCTGGTGAGCGTCTCGGGATGCTCTCGCCCAAGCACCTTCTCCGATCCTTGCAGCGCTCGTCGATGCATATTTGTAGTTGGAGCGTCGCGTATGAAGCGATACTCAATTCCTCTGGTGCTAGCTATAGATCTCTGGGTCTATCTGAAAGCTAAGAATGCCACAAGACACATCCGCGTCGGTTTCCACGGGTCCGTCTGATCCCCTGTTTGCTCGTCTTGCGCGGCCCCAAAAAGTGCTGGATCCAATCCGGCCATATGTACCAACGAAAGCGGCGTTGATGCAGGCCCGATCATCTGGGGAACGAGATTAAGCGCCGGCCCGTAAGGTGGAACGCGGGGGCGCCAGGCCCGGTCCGCTCTACCAGCCGTAATCTATTGTATGCGTTAATCCGAGAATCCTTGGCACTTCGCGTCGCGTCCCATCCACCCGCGTTTTTTCTATGGGGACAGGACAGTAACAAAATCGTACCAGATCTCGACGAATACTGCAGATACTGAGTCAAATTTGAAGCTGTACGTTTCTATAGTCAGAGGCCTATAGTGACTAATTTTTGGTGTTGCAGATGCCTCCCAAACGCAGCCGTACGCCCTCTGCGCGCGCAGCCGCCGCCGCCGCTACTCGAGCACCTCTACCAGCGCCAGCGCCTACACAATTGAAGTCGAAGCTTCCAGCAAAGAGCTCATTGAAGCCTACACAAAAGAAGACTCCAGCTAAGACTGCTGTTGCCAGAAAAGCTATGCCCAAGGCCGCAGCACCTCAGAAAGCACCGCGTTCCGTGCAGTGGAATGATAAACAATCTACGGCAACGGAGGCCATTGAAATTGAGGATGATGCCGAATCTGGAGGTGAAGATGGAGATGGAGATGGAGTAGTTGCCGGAGCAGAGTTTGCAGCACTTACTGCAGAAACCAATGCCATGCTTGGGCTGCCTGCTTCTTCACCTCCAAGAATCCCAATCAGCTCATCTCCTGCACCGCCCGAGCCAGTGTATGATCTTGAGATACAATATCTTCTCCGTGTTAACAAGAAGAGAGAGCTGCAGGACTTTTTGGCAGCACGCCACGGAGTAGCTTCTCCATTATAACTGTTGAGGATAAAGTAGAGTCTATGATCTCTTCAGAGGCTTGTTCTGTACAAGGGAGAGATTTTGACTGGCAAGGAAGGTTTATACAGTTCCGGGCAGATCACCCGAAGGGTAGCTGGGTGAGCCTGAGTTTGACTGACTTTTCTATTGCGGAGGGCGTTCGACTTATGGAGACTATTGACAACCACTTGCAGCGGTTCAGACGCCCGGTTGATCGCGTCGATATGAAGCTTGAGGTTCAGATTAAGGTAGATAACCTGCAGAGAGCTTTCCAGAGTCGTACAGCAAATGAGCCCTCGTCTGATCCACAGGATGCTGGAACACCGTTCCGTACGAAGCAGCTACTCAAAGAACAGCGTCAAGCCGAGAAAGAGCAACGCAAGGTTGATCGCGTGGAGGAGATTAGAGCTGCTATGGATCATCAATCTGCTATTCACCGGATGTGGGAGTGCCGTACTGAAGGTTGCAGAAACTTCAAACAGTGGTGTTTTGTAACTTCTTCGGGTGCTCACCTTGCTATACATCCTGTTAATTGTGAGGCCTGGGCTCGAGCAATATTCATTGGACAAGCAACCGTCAATCAACCTCATGCTCGTCTTCTTGAGAGCTTGCACCACCGCGGTGATCAACTAGGCGTTAATCCTCACAACAAGAAGAAGCGGAGGAGGCGTGGGGACTCCTCATCTTCGTCGGATGCCAACAGCCGGATGCTCAAGAGAATGACCAAGCAGATAATGGAGTCTCAGATGGTGAACCAAATGACGCAGATGGCTCGAATTCAAGAAGATGAAGCGGCACGCAGTGAGCGAAGGGAGCTTCAACGCCTGCAGATGGATCAGTTATACGCACACGCTCGACCTCTCCTAGCTCTCATCCACCGCCCAGCTACTCCAGGAGATATGGTTTCTTCCGGAGATCCTGTAGCTCACTCAAAACCAACATCTTCAAGCCCTGTATCTGGTCAAGGGAAAGAGGATACGCGCCGAACAGTAAAGGACTTTTTTAAATGGCTTATTGCGCAGCAACTAGAGGAGGACCGGGCACCGTATGAGGCAGCAGAGCGAGTCGCAGTTGAGGAGATGTGGACGATAAAGGATCTTAAAGAGATGGCCAAAGTGAAGTCAGATCTACACGAATTAGCGGTGAAACAATACAAGCTGAAGGATGGAGTTGTACGCCACTTTAAAGAAGAGATCCGGCGCTTTAAAACGGTATATCGTACGGCTAGTAGCTTGGTGGAGATGGGCATGAATTCAACTGAAGAGAGCAGGTAGCGAGCCATGTGTTAGGTGGCGAGTATCTTCAGATTGCTATCTAGAATTCAAACTCTCCACTTCGTTCAAGCTCTCTTATCTCCGCCCTCGCGCGATCTAACACTTCTTGCTCAATATACAAGCCTCCCGCAGCATGCTTAAAGTGTTTCCTTGCAAATCTATCACACCTGCTCTCACTCACTGCAGCGCGCAGAAAAGCCCCAAAGTCGTTGCCAAAGCGCTGCCGAACATACAGATAATTGCGCTTAATCCATGCCTTCAGCACTCCAAATGTGAGCTCGATTGGATTGTAATTAGGCGAGTATGGAGGCAGGTATTGTACAGTGTAACCGGCAGCTTCAATGAGACTCCGCACGTCGTCATTCGTGTGAATTGACACGTTGTCGAGCACAATAACCAGCGCCTTCGAGCCATATATAATTCGCAGTGTTGGCAGCAGAGTCTCTTCCAGGTACGTAAGGAAGTCCTCGTGAGTGAAGTAACCTTCTTTGATAGCCGTACATCTAGTAAGATAACTGTTAACTGTGTATGCAGGAAGAATAGCCCATGTGCTCCCGCGTGTAATATCTTGAGTGTAGCGGGTTTCACTACCCACAGGACCGTAAGCGGCGTGCCTCCACCCAGTCTTTTCATTGAAGATAGACTCATCCAGGAACACAATATCTTCGGCGGCGTAACGTCTCATTGTGTCGCGATAGTAATCCCTCAGCTCCTCATTTCTGTTAATACTGAACGGCCGCAGTGTACGACGGCTCCATCCTTTACGCGCAAGGAAGCGGGAAACGTTTGATTGTGAGATCCGTACGCCTCTCTCCATCCATAACCAGTATACAATCTCATCCTGATACATCCATCCTGAGCAAATAAGGTGGCGAAACAACGCTTCCGCGTCCTCCTCTGAGATATGAGGTGGGTGGCCCAATCTGCCGCGTATGGGAGCTCGAATAGATCCATGATTCCGGAGATTGTTTGCCACATTGTATACCGCCGTCCTTGAACAATGCTCGCGATCAGCAATCGCCTGAGGATGCCATCCTAACAAGAGGAAGCGACTTATATTCAAACGCGTACGATCAGAGGTTCCGCGGGAGCTTATAGTAGGTGGAAGAGGACGCTCAGTTATCGTGGGCAGCGTGGAGACTCCGTATGGCCGTGCCATCACCACCTCTACGCTCAGAACTGCAACACCAAGAGATTTTCACATTGGGCTATACTCACTGCAACTTCAACTCCAATTTGAACGCGATACAGGAGCGTTTCGTGGAGATTTTGCTCCTGTCTGGGTGCCCATACAAAAACAGGCGAGGACCAAGACGCGACGCGAAGTGCCAAGGATTCTCGGATTAACGCATACAATAGATCTATTAGATGCGTAAATGGAGATAATACTTGGCGCACCTTCGCTTACGCGTCTCTCTCTCCACCAAAATAGTATGGGCATCCTGACCACCACAAGAACCGCGTTGAATACACACCTTCTCCACACAACGCGTTCAAATACTAGTTTTGCCGCTGTGAAGATTGGCTGGCACCCCACCTCCTTGAACTCTCCACCACAGTCCGTACAGAGACGGAGCTGATCTGGTGCGGCTGCGACAGCAACACTCCTTCTTGGGCGGCACCACGAGGCTGAACCTCAGCCTGTGCGTTGTCCTGAAATGGGGCGGCAACGCTCAGTCTTCCCTTTATCTTGAGCAAATGCGACTGCAAACGCAAGTCAAGACATGGAGCAAGCGATGTCAACCAAGTATGGCGGAGAAACAAACCCTCTTGACACCACCGGCCTCTGTCTGCTCTCTCTCGATGGCGGCGGCGTGCGCGGGCTCTCGACGCTCTACATCTTGAAGATCATCATGGACCGACTGAACGGCGAACGGAAGAAGGACGACCTTGATCCAGTGAAGCCGTGCCAGGTGTTCGACCTCATTGGAGGGACCAGTACCGGCGGGTGAGTGGACTCTGCTCGTTGATAGATGTGACTGACACCGTCACAACAGTCTGATTGCGATCATGCTTGGCCGGCTCGGAATGGACGTCGACGAATGCATCAACGCATATAGTGATCTGGCGGCAGCAGTCTTCAGCGAGAAACTGGCGCGCAACCCAGTTAATATCAAGGGCAAGGTCAGGCCGCGATTCGATTCCAAGAAACTAGAGAGTGCGATCAAAAAGGTGATTGTGCAGAGCGGTACGCCTGAGGCAGCCATGCTCAACGACGGCACTGAGCGCGGATGTAAAACGTAGGTGCTCGACCCGTGCGATGAGTAGATCTGACCAAAACAGCTTCGTATGTGCCATCAATCGCGATACAAAGGAGATGGCCCATCTGCGCAGCTACAGCCTCCCCGACGAGCCAAACATCCCTACGACCATCTGCCAGGCCGCACTCGCCACGTCCGCCGCAACGACGTTCTTTGATCCTGCCACCATCGGAGACCGCACCTTCGCCGACGGCGGCTTTGGCGCAAACAACCCGGTTGATGAGGTGGAAAGAGAAGCTGCCTCTATTTGGTGCTCCGACACAGGAGATTTGAAGCCCTTAGTCAAGTGTTTCATTTCAATCGGGACGGGAAACCCGGGCAAGAAGCCATTTGAGGATAGCATAGTCAAGTTTCTTAGCAAGACGGTGGTGGACATTGCTACGGAGACGGAGGCGACGGAGAAGAAGTTCGTTGCCAGGTGGGCGAAACATCTCGAGGAAAAGCGGTATTATCGCTTTACTGTTGAGCAAGGGCTGCAGGACGTCGGGCTTGAAGAGTACAAGAGGAAGGGGTTGATTCAATCGGTTTCGGAAGAGTATCTCACGCACCAGACACAGAAGTTCCGGGTGCGAGACTGCATCCAGAATCTAAGGTTGAAGCAGAGTGTGTATATCCTCGAATCTTATGATTTTTCGTAGATGCAATAGACGTCGAGGCTGATGTTGGGGTAGGCCCGGCTGAAACGAATCTCTCATGCGTCATTATCGTGAGTGCGACATAACCTATATCGGGATCGCATTAACGGTACATAGGAGTACAAGGAACAACGCATAGTAGCACGCCGCACTGGTATGTCCTCGTTAATATCCAGCTGCGATCGCTAACTGGTGAATAGCACCCCAAACGGACGCGCCTTGCATTGTTCCTTTCCCGAGGAACCCGCGTTTCGTTGGTCGGAGCGCAGAGATCGCCAAGATTAGTGACATGCTTTTTAGCGAAACTCGCTGCGAGCGAGTTGCCATTATCGGACTTGGTGGCATCGGAAAGACGCAAATCGCGCTCGAATTTGTCCATCGGCTGCGAGAACGTCAACCCAATTGCTCAGTGTTTTGGATACCCGTAGTCAATGTCGAGAACATGCTGCAAGCGTACCGAGAGATCGGCCAGCAGCTTCAGATTCCTAATTTTGAGCAGGAGAAGGCAGACGTACAAAAGCTCGTCCACAACTGGCTGAACCAAGAAAAGTCCGGCAAGTGGCTATTGGTGTTCGACAATGCCGACAACATCGACATCTGGACGGGTAAAACGGGCAACACACCTGGCTCAGGCCGTCGAATTGATGAGCTGCCGAAGAGCAACCGTGGATCGATTGTATTCACGACGAGAAGTCGAAAGGCGGCGACGAAGCTCGCGGGCAGGAACGTGGTCTCGGTCGACGAGATGGACGAGACCACGGCGAAGGACTTGTTAGTGAAATCGTTGATCGACTCGGAACTAGTAGCCGACGGCGGAGCTGCCACCGATCTGCTTCAGAAACTTACCTATCTCCCCCTTGCAATCGTCCAAGCCGCTGCATACATCAATGAGAACGATATCACACTACCTGAATATGCAGCGCTTCTTAATGACACGGAGCAGAACAAGATCGAGCTCTTAAGCGAGGAATTTGAAGACGAAGGGCGCTACAAGGATAGTAAGAACCCAGTCGCAACGACGTGGCTTATTTCGTTCGAGCAGATCCGGAACTGCGAGCCAGTAGCGGCAGAGTACTTGTCGTTTATGTCGTGCGTAGATGCGAAGGACATTCCACAGTCGCTTCTGCCGCCAGCGGAGTCGGCGAAAAAAGCCGTTGATGCTATTGGGATGCTCACTGCGTACTCCTTTATCACGAAACAGAAGACGGGCCAGCTCTTAGACTTGCATCGACTCGTACATCTCGCGACACGGAACTGGCTACGGATGGACGGTACTCTCGAGAAATGGGCAGCCACTTCTCTAGCACGACTAGCGGAAGTGTTTCCAGATAACGACCACACGAATAGGAGCGTATGGAGGATGTACCTACCGCATGCACGATATGCTCTTAGGATGGAGGTAGAAGGATCAGAAAGAGAAAAGGCAGGGCTGCTTTGGAGATTTGCCAAGTGCACGTACAGCGATGGAAGGTACGATGAATCGGAGAAAGCGTTCACGCAAGTGACGGAGACTCGCAAGACGAAGCTCGGAGCGGACCATCCCTCGACGCTGACCAGCATGGCCAACCTGGCGTCGACGTACTGGAACCAAGGCCGGTGGAAGGATGCCGAAGAGCTGGAGGTGCAAGTGATGGAGACG
>JAFHBW010000356.1:0-26468 GCA_019022765.1 Westerdykella sp. P71 | reverse complement strand
CAGCTACGGCTCAATTCACCTTACGGGCCGCAGTGTACGCGGCGTAGTACTGTACGTTGGCAGCGCTGGTCATGTCTCTCTTTTATCTTACGAAGATACGACATATGAATGACGGCATTTAATGGTAATAGACTTGGAGGATGTTCGAATAGTTGCGAGTCAATATGTAGTTAGAACAATGTTTATGCTTGCTTGTATATTGATATTTACTCCCACTACTTGTGCCTGCGAGACTGACACTCGATCCTACGTTGATAGACTTCTCCTCTAAGAATGGGGGGGGGCTACCTTTTTCTCAGTTATTTCCAACTATTATCGGCTGAATTAAGAGCGAGGGGATCCTGTAAGCTCCAAGTAGCACTCTAACAGATCGTGATCTATTCTAGATAATAGACAACCGAGGAGAATTGAAACAGTCATATTAAGTCCACTGGACAAACTAGGGCTCCCATGGAATCAGCTTGGGCACTGATCGGGCTTGGTGAAGGATGTATGCTATTCTATCCACCTATCGAATGCTACAGCAAGCCATCCCGACAACCGACCAGCCCTGAGTGACTCCGGATAATTAACCCGCTCGATGTAAGAACTCTGCCTGAACCAAGCCTTACCCTCGCACTCTCTGTATCCGCTGCACCAATTACTGATTCGGGTTGAACCGATTACACATTAAAGTTGGGTCCTCGTAATCCGTCGAACGAAATACCGCCACTGACTTCAGTTGCTCGTTTGCAGAGCCAGGTATATGGACCGGTTCAAGCCCGTGACCAGGCTGAATACGGGGTGACATTTTCCATTCTAGGAGAGGCTTTTTGGAAAGAGTTGTTGGCTCTCTCCCCTCGGTAGGATTTTCCAGGTCGGGGTCCTCGTCGACGGCCATTTCCTCCACGTCCGGTTGTTCATTCTCAATTGACTCATGACCGTCATTCCTCTCTGAAAATGGCTGACACTGCAAATCATCCTCGGCAAGTGAATTTGTTGAGTCGACATTCGAACAAGTAGACGAGTGCGAGCATGTTGATTCTGTCCAGCTTGCTTCCGTGAAAGTGCAAGCCTCCATTCGTGCCAAGTACACCAAGATCCGGTCTTTCTCCTCAGGGCTCAAATTAGAGTTGTTGACTAGAATTGACATCGCGTTGTAGTACTCTTCCAAGTCCAGCTTTCGTGTGAACGGATCGAACTCTAGTCTTTCGGTGTGGTTCGCATCATTTTGGTAATTGTCGCACACTTCATTCCTCTTTAGATATTGGAAACTTCTTATATCAAAGATGGAGGAGGCGGATATTTGGCTGGAGTCTTGGTGATCGTCGCGTCCCTGTTACATGTAAGCTTTTGATGAACAGCGTCTTATTCCCAATCGAGATCAAGTCGATACACCGAGAAAGCTTTATGCTCTCTCTGCATATGACACCTCACCCCCAAAAGCAGGGACTGTTCAACTTTGTTCATGAATAATAGCAGCGCACTTACTTCTTGGTTAGGTCCTTCCACGAGGAGTTGGCAATGACAAGGACCGTCATAGCTAATCTCATTCTCTTGGTTTTCCATCTGCAAAATTGTAGTGCCGTTGATTTGCCCTTTGTGCGAAGGCTCACACGAATCTCCGGGACTGGTTCGAGGATCCATATTGAGCGGGGGCGCTTTTCTTGGTCCGAAACAATGGAAGTATCGTGGAATGCCTTGAAAAATCTTTGAAAGAATAATAACGAAAGGTGGCGGGATGTATGAATGACAGCTCGACGGATAGTAAAATCCTATTCCAGTGGCTTGCGAAAAATCAAGTACTGCAATCTGCACAAAGGCAAGTGTTATGCATAGAGAGCGATGTTGCGTACTAAATGCGTACTGGGATACCGAGAAGGTGGGAAGAGCCGTACCGCTCTTTCTTTTTGAACGAAATGTTGCAGGGCAGTCGAGCGCAAGTGCGAAACGTCCAACTTGTTCGGGTAGCGGCAACCTTGAGTGACACTGCATGGCCAACAACAGTAGCACTTGCCCCAGACGACTTATTTTAATACTCACTATAATCAGGTACCAAACGATATTCCTCAAGTTAGTATAAAACAGATATTGGCGATACTCGGCGGCGGAGAAGAGCGGCGCTATCGCCCCGAGTGAAGGATGTCTTCTGTACAGCAGAATTCGAGGTTAGAATTTTGGTGATCTGAAGACCGTGAGCTACTTGAACTGCTTCTAACTTCACTATTTCACCGTATTGTCCAATCCTCTGTTCATTTCTCGCTCGACTCCTCTCCACTGTTCGTTGGTTTTATGCATGGCTTATTTGCCGACAATCATATCAGTTGATATCTAAAGAGAACGTTAATACAGAGTTAGCAATACTGCTCCGCATAAAGGCTATCATCCCAATTATATATGTGCGAATATTCCCGGGGGAAGATATGGTTCAACAGGCGTTAATCTCACTCGATACCAAGCAACCCAATCCCCAGCCATCATATTCATTATACATACTCAACTCATACATAAGGATAAAGAGTGGCCTCTGAATATTCGTAAGAGCACTTGAGGATAACGTGGATATTTATCACGTGAAGTCGTCTCGAGCACTTGAGCACTGCTCCAGTCCAGTGCTGTCTCACATGCTCAGGCGTCGCGCAGGCTAGGGGTGGGCTAAGCGAGGCGACGTCACCGGTTGCGACGTCTCGCCGACAGTGTTGCCTCAACACCATAAACAGCCTACTGGCACTACCTTCGTGGCCTCTTTACATCTGCCATGGGAACTTCTGGAACACTTTTCGAGAACGATGTACGGTGATCGTAAGCCAGTCCGCCGGGATTGACCACGCTTAAATACCATGGCGACTTCTGCAGACCGCTACATTCGCGAAGTCCTACATTCTGTAGAGGCGCCACCAGCGATACCAGTCCGTTACTTCTACACTTCGCCAGTCGCGATCGATGATCCTCTGTCTCCCCTTCCTCCTCCGGCGACCGGTGCCTCATCAGCACGCAGGCATCCACCCCGACCGTTCTCCGAATATGATAATGAAGCCATCGAGAAGTCATGGCTGGATCTGCGCAAGAAGATTCTGAAGCACAATGAGGAGGTGGGAGAAAAGGCGTCGGGTACGGGGACACCGCCCGATGCTGTTGACCCGGCCCTTGCGCGATTGAAGAGAAAGCGGGGTGAGTCAGCATCTGGTAGTGAGATGCCTGGGACTCCACCGGGTAGAGATATAATACCAGCCGGGTCTTTCGGTAGAGGAGGAGAATACTCAAGGTCTGCTGAAGTACTGCGCGACAGTCGATTGAGTTCTAGCGCAGGACTACAAGGGATCCCGACTTCATCCCCGTTGCGGCCTCGAGAAGATTCCGTGGAGCGGTCGCCCGTGCTGTCTCCCACAATCACGGGTACACCATTCATTCGAGCTCCTTCCCGTAAGGAACTGAAGTATTTACGGAGGGATGGGTCGACGGAGGCCCCTAGACGGCCAACTATGCATGAGACAGATAGCTATAATTGGGATGATGGTATGGACCCTGCCCTGCATGGCCAGAAAGACAAGAGGCCATCTCGCCCACCTTCAAAAACTAAGGCAGACCTATCTGCAAAGGTTCCCGTCGGAGTCTCTCGTCTACACCATGTTGTGATGGACGCTCAATCCTTTCGCATGGAGCCAATATACTGGTCTCCTGTCAATGACATTGCAGCGGTTGTGCGAGGCACATGGTTTTATAAAGAGTCAATGCTACCTGTAGAAGTGGACGTTGCGAACATGCTTGAGGCTGGGTATCTGGATCTGAAGGCATGGACGCAAACGTGGAAAGACGAATTGGACAGCGCCATTGAAGTGGGTGCAGTGGGCGAGATGAAGATCCTTCACAAGCTTTGGCCGCAAAAGTCGAAAAAGAAGTCCGACAGCCGACCAGTCTCCTCCGCACAGATGCATGCAGGACTCGTTCAGAGCACGCTACCTGAGGAAGAACTTGATCCGGAAAGCGAGCGCCGAGCTATTGTGGAAAATGCTTGCGACCTTATTGATATCTCCACAGGACCAAACGGTCCTGATAACAAAGCGGCTGGAGACACAACGTATAGCCACGACGGGCGCAAAAGGCTGTACCGTGATGCTGGGGTTATCTACGCAGATGAGAAGGAGGCTTACCTGCTTCGACCGTCCTTACAGCCTTCAGATTACTATGGCCGGAGGCCACTGGCTAACTACATTCGTAAAGGAAGATCGATTGGAGTCCGCGTCGTGAGGGGGTTTGACCAAGCATTGTGGGATAAGCTCCATCCAAGCAAGAAGACACCAATTGCAATGAAAGCACGGGAAGGTGTTTCTTCCGCCCAAGCTGGAATTCCACCACAGTCACGCCAGAAGCTGGATCCCGAGCTGGCTCTGTCCGAGAGGCCGCAAGTCACAGATCTCGTGTTCGTCATACATGGTATCGGTCAAAAGCTGTCGGAACGAATCGAAACCTTCCATTTCACCCATGCAATAAATGCCTTCAGGCGGGATGTTAACGTCGAGCTCGGTGCTGCCGACGTCAAGCGACATCTCCGACAAGATGCAGGGGGGATCATGGTTCTACCGGTACGTAAGTGTGTGGCGATCTTTGTTCGCATGGCTAACAGCAGAAGGTCAATTGGCGCCAACGCGTAAGCCTAGAAGACGAAGCTAGCGGTCTTGAATCAGAAGAGGATCCATCCGTTAATCAATACACGCTGAAAGATATCACGCCGGACAGTTTACCTGCCGTACGTGGCATCATCAGTGATGTGATGCTGGATGTGCCATACTATCTCTCACCCACTCACAACGAGAAAATGGTCGCAGCCTGTACCAATGAAGCCAACCGTATCTACCGTTTGTGGTGCCACAACAACCCGGGGTTTTCCGAATGGGGCCGTGTCCATCTCATAGCTCATAGTCTCGGTTCCGTAATGGCCATCGATATACTCAGTCAACAACCAAGCAATGTTCCGCCTCCGTTTGGGGATCCATCCTACCCCGAAGAAGATCTACCCAGGGATCACTTTATTTTTAACACCACTAATCTGTTTGTCTGTGGCAGTCCGGTGGGCTTCTTCCTTCTACTCAAGAAGGCAGCTCTTCTTCCAAGACGCGACAAGGAGAAGCATGGAGCGGATTCCTACGCCATGCCCGGCGTAGCGGGCGAGCAAGGGACGTACGGGTGTATCCCCGTGGACAACATCTACAATATCATCAACCCATACGATCCCGTGGCCTACCGCCTCAATGCTGCAGTTGACGTCTCGTACTCCGAGTCGCTGAAGCCGGCTATCATTCCCAGTGCCAATGGTTCCTGGTTCGCTTTTTCGAATCCTTTTCGCAAGGCCGACACACCCCATGCATTCGACACCCGGCCCTCGGTCGCACGGCTCCCTTCGAATGTGGAGCTCGAGACTCATGATTTCACAAGAGAAGAGATTGCGGAGAAAAGAGCATATCTGCTTAATGACAACGGCCAAATCGACTACTTCCTGAAGTACGGGGGTGGGCCGCTGGAGATACAGTATTTGACCATGTTGGGGGCGCATAGCAGTTACTGGATAAGTAGAGATTTCGTGAGGATGATCGTTGTTGAAGTAGGGAGGGCACCGGGGAAGGAAGGGACATTAGTGGCGATGAGGGCGCAGAAGAAGAAGATAACAGTTACGTAGGGGGGGCGTTGTTTTGCATATTGACACATGTCCTCGCAGTGTTGAGTTTTGGTCGTACCGCAGCATGATCTCACCTCCAAGGAAGATACGGGTAGACTGCATGGGTCTGGTCATTTATATAGAGATAATGCATAATGTTCGGTATAGAGACACATGTTCAACTTAGTGTTGGTTGGCTTTTTCCGTATACTGTAGAGCTAGGTTGGAATCCCCGACAACCTCCCCTAAATCCTTTCTCTTTCCTACACTGGACACCTACACGTCAAGGTGCGAACGTATATATATACTCATGTGGTTTGCATAACTCTTTCTTTCTCCCCGCAATATTCATGTCACTTCGACAATCTCGGTGGGAGGAACATTGTGAACGTCCCTGTACAAGCAAGCTGGCAGCGGCCTTCAGGTCCAGCGCACTTCTCCCCCGCAAAGCATGCCTCCATCTGACATGCCACGTGAACACACTACCATGCGGGCCCAACAATTACAAATCCAGCCCTGCCAATCCAAAGATCCACCCACAGTCGGGCAGTGTGCGCAGTCCGCAAATCAGTCCGGGCGACCCCTCATGCACGCCCTCTCGCCCCTGCTTCTAGAATGCTGCACGTAGACGCCCCGAGGAAGCATAACTGGCAAATCAGGATGCAGAGGCGATCGAATCCTTCGACTGCCTGAGACGTAACAGGCCGGTCTGGGGTTGATAGTGATCGTCGGGCGGCTTTGGTGAGAGCTGAACTTCACTCTGCGCTGCGTTGGGGGCTCAGTGCGGGCGAGGAGATGGGAATTTAGAAAGGGGCCTTTGCATTGAGGAGGGGAAGAGGACCTAATTACAGGTTTTCAGGTGGGCATGGTCTGTGAAAGTGGCAGTGGCAGTGGCAGTCTCAGGACTTGATCCTGGGAGACGGTGGGTAGAGCTCTTGACGGGATGTAGTCTGTCTTGCTTTTATGAGAGGGTATCTACACTTCTCATGCAAGTGTAAACGAATAATCAATATAAGGAGCTGGAATACTGCCTTCCCAAGAGGGGGAGTTTTCAGTGAAGACTCCCCTACTGTGTAAGAAGTCAATACCGCTCGTTTGCATCTCCACGACGAACTCCGAAAAGCCGTACTCAATACCACAACCTCCCTACTTCGATTCTGCCTCCCCCAAACGCATGAATTATATTGCCATGACCTCGAACCCAACCGACTATCCCTGGCCTTGGTACGGTAGGGTAAACTCCAACCCCGTAGCACCTCCACGAATTCATCCAAACCAACGCTTCCTTCCGCCCCCACCCTCTTCCCTCCTCCCATCCTCCCATCCTCCCACACCCCGCTCAGCCATCGCCCGGCCTTCCAAAACCCGTTAACGACCGACCGTGGGGTCCACAAGCCTCCCAGCGAGCCATGCCCTTGGCCCCTTGCTAGCAGTGCGCCATCGGCGTTCTCCAGAACCTTGTCGCATCTTGAAACGTTTGGGCTCGCTGCGAATGCCAGAGTTGCAGCGCACGGGGCTAACGAACAACCAAGCCAGAAAAGAACGTGTTGCAATAATCCGTCTACCGAGCTTTTGCAGCTTCGGTCCCCCCCATCCTGATCTGGAGCGTTGCGCGAAGGGGGACGTAACGGCCGTGTCGGTGTTTACCTATTCTCCGTTGGCCGTTGTGAGATGCAAGTCGGTCTTCGCTAACACTGATGTTAATCCCGTTGGACTCTCCCTAACCCCCAACCCCAATCCCCGTTCAACTCCCCGAATCCCCGTAGAATAATCGTGGGAGCGAAATCCTTGCAGGCAACACATTATCGAACAACTCCAATACCCTCCATAGCCTCCCATCCCCAATCGCTGGAGAATCCCGGCAATCGGATCTCATTATTGCGCACTGGGAGGAGCAAAGAAAAAAAAAGCCGGGTCAATAATTCTTCACGTTACCTCTCATAGATTAATTCTCGCAAAGAAAGAAAGTCTGGAAACCCTAGAACTCCGGTAGTCCCAACCAGGTCACCAGAAACGAGGGCATTCTGCGAACTTTCGTCCTTCCACACTCCCATCCCCCATCCCATCCCAAGACGGGGAAATGGTGCCACATTTCCGTCGAAACTATCCCGTTTTCTCCTTTAGCTCGTCGCTTGACCACTTGCCGGACAGCCAGCCTCAGGCCACGGAATCCACACGGTCCACGGATTAACGAGGTGTATTGTATTCCACCCACGGCGGTGGCTTGTAACAATTGACTCTGTAGGGTAAACGATTGTTGTTTCCGCCCCGCTCGCGGTCGGCTGTCCGCGTAGTGTAGCTATTTTTTCTATTTTCTCCTACCATCCCGGCTCTTCCTATCGTCACGCTTGGCTAGCCGCCCATCATTGTGCTCGCACGATATAGGTACAGTAGACGACTATCCACGTACACTCCTAGCACTTACACAGGTAGGTACAAGCCCCAAGCGCCGTCGTTTCCATCTTTCTTCGCTAAAATCCTGCATTCGGCGATCTTGCGATCCGGGTTCGTGAGGCGCACCGCGAGAAAAGCTCCGTGGGTGATTTGGAATTCCCTTCTCTTGTACTCTCCGTACGGATACATACACCAGGAGATGCCATGACTGATTATCGCATCGCTCTGCGTGACGTCGCGGACGGATGATTGATAACGAAATAGAAGGGAAGTCTGGGAAGAACCATGTGTCCATCACCCACCAACGGACGCTCCGAGCCCCCTCCACCGTCCGTCACCGCGCCGGTGCGGAGTTAGCCTAACCACCTAAAAGCTATCGTGCGATCATCGTCCATGGCTAGACTATCCTCGACTTAGTTTGCAGGCGGGAGTGATGGGTTGAATACCCCCCCGCCCCTGGTCAATGTTTCTTTAGAATTAGGGTAGAATGTCGGCTCGCCAAGCCGAAGCCAAGTACAGAGGTCCCACTGTGAGTGAGGCTGAGTCGACCAACCCCCCAGTTCCCCAACGTCCCCAACGTTCAATCTTGCAACAACATGGTGCACCGCGGTCTTCTTTCTCGCGCGAAAAGCGCGATCAGGACATGGTATCTGTGATAACATTCCTCCGCCCTCCTGGGGGCGGATCACCAAGAGCAGTGCAAGCGGGGGGCTTTCTGACCCGTTTCCCGTTTGCCCCGATGTTGGGCGTTCTCCGCGACATACGAATGCCCCACTGTGATGAATGTACTATCGTAGAGCGCTGCCTCTTTCCAGCATCGCGAAGTACCAGAAAACGCACGCAGAGATCCCTGCGGCTGAAGAGCATCCGCGAACTCGCCGGGGATCTATCGTTGATTGGTAATTCTCGGAGTGCCTTACATAGATGGGATCCCCGTATCTAATCAAAGTATCCATCACACTGGGTTTTAAGGCAGAAACTCTCCGCGGTGTCAGATGTTAAAAGGGGAGAGGCTGATTTGATGAATCGTATCTCCATCCAGAGGGAGATCTAGTTTTTGGAAGGAACGCAGAAGTGCTTAGGGATATGTTCAGAAGCACGTGTGAACGGTTCCCATGCGACGGCCCGTCATGAGTAAGCACTTCTGAGAGCAAGCTCATCAAGCTTTTGCCTAACGATTAGGTCAGCGGTCTGTGGTATCTGGGGAACGTCACCGTCGAATTGTCCCTTCGATCCTGTTCGAGACACAGGCCCCAGATCAATTGTGATTTTGTTGGATCCGCAATTCACAGTCCATTCTGGCGACGTGCAGGGACAGGGAAGAGCACCACAAGCACCAGACGCACCTCGCACTAGGCAACAACGGCGGGGCTGGCAAGGGGGCCGAGGGATCCGAACTGAATCAAAGGCCTGGAGGCCGGAGTCCTTGCCAGTGGCGACCGTTTATGCTTGTCCGACCTCGTTGTTGAGTTGAACTCATGGGGGAGCTACGTGGGGCGCGGGGGGGAACAGGATCCGAGTCGTGAGCTTCACGTCTTTGTGGCGGACCGAATGGATGTCGACTCGTCGCGACTTGCGGGATTCTCCCCAGGTCCTAGACTCCTAGCATTCCTGAATTGGCACGCGGTGATGGGAGGGTGTGATTCATCGCGGAGATAAGGTATGCGACGGAGCATGTTTACGCGGCCTTGTGGCGGGGTTGAGCCCTACCTAGCCCGAGGACGAACGGCGGAACTCCGCATCCTCGAAGGGAAGCGATTGCGACAAAACGTGATGGACTTCGTATAGACTGTAACAATTGAGCGGTAAATGGTGGTATTTGGCAGGCTTCATGCATTCCCAACAAAGTGTATTGAGTGGGGAGTTGAAGGGTTGCCGCGGTTGCCGTAGCTCGGAGTCGGCGACGTCTATCTCTCCGTACCGGCCGGTCGACCAAGTCGCGAAGGGCGGAAGCTCTCGATAGTAGCTTCCAATGCGCTCAACATCGGATCCCTCAAAGAAGGCATCGATTTGCAATTACCACCATTTCCCGTATGAACCATGTCAAGTTGAGAAGGTGCCATCTGGAAGGGGTAAATGAAATGCCATTGATATTTACTTCTACCTCACGAGGCGAGGAAAGTAGAAGCGAACGGCCTTAATGCCATTGTGCTCCTAAAGTTGAGGGGGAAGGTCTGCTGGCGTGGTTGCAGGAGTGGTGCCTAGCTCAGCCCTACGGCGACGAGGATCCTGTTGGCAAGTCTTAATTGCTCAAATATGCTTCTCAGTCAAGCTGCTCACCGAGTTTATGCAGTGCAATATCTCCATGCCCATGCGAAACCACAAGCATTCGGCGAACGCGATAGACGGGAGTGGACCAATCACGGAAGCAGATAGATTACCCGTCAGAGCAGAAGTTGTTGAGGCACCAAGCCCACCTACTCTATCCCCTGCCACCCAATACCGTGGGCAATGGTCGCCGACTAGTCATGCGGTCGCACAAGACAATGTGTCTGGCGGTATGATTCATCATGATGGAAAACCGGTGACTGGCAGTGTTGTAGGACAGGCATGAAGACGAGCCAATTCGCGATATTATGTCCGGCTTGTGGTATCTGGTGTTGTTTGTCGCTTAAACGGTGAGCGGCCTTGGAAGCCCGTCGATTGGGCGTGCAGAAGGACTCACTGGGCTCATGCAGAGACGGCGCTCCTCAGTAAGTGAAAGTGATGAACCGCAAGTAGGTGCCCACGTTGCGAATCCAGAGTTTCGAATATCTTAGGAAGAGCCTGACACCCTCGGCAGTGTTACCCGCCTTGCAGCACAAGTCCTGACGTTCTATTTCGAAACGCTGCAAATCCTACCAGCAGTTGGTATAACAAAAAGTCCATAAGTCGATCAAAATAGAGGCCGAGAGTGTCTAAAGTTGCAGGTAGGATAATTCGAGGGTCGCGTTCAATGGCAGCCGCCCGGCGCTTAGAGAAGAGCCACGGTTGGAAGGCCGAGACCTGAAGGATTGCCTATCCTGGAATCCGACCCCAAATGAGACTCTTGTTCTGGCCGCGTTTACCGTAGCCCTTTTCCAAGGCCTGCATCCGCATGGATGCCTTGCCATTCTGGGTTCTAAAGGGTCCTTTTCTGTGACCACAAGAGGCATGTGGCGAGGAAATGTCACCCTAGTGCGGAAGGTGGATATGCTGTGAGAGGTCCCTGAACCTCGAGGGAGTCAGCCTGGAACACTTGCAGTATCTGATTGATCGAAAGGGTCGAAAAGCTCTAGGATGGCAGCGATGCGACCTTTGCAAAGGGTTGGCGGGGCCCAGGGTGATGGTGTCTGCCTACGCCATGCATGAGAGGCAGTGAGGAGTGACCACTCAATCTGCTGCGTTTCGTTTCAAAGGGTTCGAAGTCTGGACTGCCACGAGGAGTCGATGCCCCTGTGAGCCTGTGCCTCCCCCATGCCGGTGCGGTGTAGGGATGGGCAATTACGCGATAGGGCTGCATATGTGGGTTGAATAGTGGGCGCTTGTGGCTCCTCCATGGTTACTCTGCCACTCCATCCTACGTATCCATGCGCTCGTGATGGAGTCTCAGTGGCGGGTGGGGTCTGAAGATGGTGCATTTTGCTGTTGGGTAGATGAGTGTCCTGCAAGACGTACCGTTGTGTCCATCTCAAGCGAGCGAGGAGGACACCGCTGCGGGCGACGTGCGTGGTGGGAGTATCGGTGAACGGCAGTTCCTGGAAGGATGAAGACGGCACAAGGGGTGAGGGATGGGTTCGCTCAGTGAGTGGCCGAGGGCATGGCGCCCGGGAAGGACAGAGAGGGGTCGTTGCGTCCGTGTGGCTGCTCTGGACGAACAGTGGGCGAGCAATCATCTGTTTGTGGTAGCCCTACGGGTGGTGACGCAACGTCGGTGTCGTAGGGCTGAAGCGTGAGGAGGAGGGAGGATCCATCTAGCCAAGAGGATTGCGCCAAACCAGAGCCTTACCAGATCTGGCTAGAAGCTCCCTTGGCGCACCTAAAAATAAGGCCTGCCCAGTGCCCACCCCGCCATGCATCCCGTCCCATCTCGCGAAACAGGAATCCTATCTGGCAGAGGAGTGCATCTGCGACGCTTGTGCGTACTGCGGTGTTAAAAATGGAACTTTGAATTGAATTCTAGCGCCGAACTGTTGCGCTTTGCTGTTGACGCTCTCGAACTATGAATTGTTTAGCGAAATGGGTGTTGTTATTTCGGAACCCGCAGCTAGGTAGGCGTTTTTGCGGGCTCCCGTAAAATACCCGTCAGCCCTGTAGACAGTATCGGTCGGCCCCCTCCCTGAGTGAGCAAGCAGCCTCGTGTTGGCAGATGCATTTAGTAGGGCTGCATGTAGGACATTTCTGCGGCCTGCGGAATAATGATTCTGGAGAGATGGAAGCATGGGTAGATGGAAGTAGTTGGGCATCGCTGCTTGCTGCTTGCTGCTTGCAAACCCCAGATGGGAGAGAGATGGATCCACGAGGCTGCCGGTGTCGCCGAATGTCACACCTCTTGGCGAACTCAAAAAGGGCACCCCATCAACGTGGACGAGTAAGGGTACGGTCAATTTGGAGTGAAGCAGCTAGAAGTTGGGATGTAGTGGCATGCAACTTGTCCAGGGCCAATCGCATTGCCAAGCGTAGTGTTGACGACCATCTGTGTACCACTTCAGCTTGAACGGACTGTTTCGACCATGGTCAGGCGTTCCTGTGCAGGTCTCACTGGGGCGCACGTGTTTCAACGTGCGGGACAGCTCAGCACCTTATCGCGTCCGAGAACCCTGAAAGCCCAAGAAGTGCCGATTGCCTAGCTGGGTCCCACTTGAACTTCCGGGGCAAGTGCTTGTACAAGACTTGATTCGGAATTGGCGGTGTTCGCGGAAGGTGGCAGAGAGATGAGAATGTGTTCAGTCTGAAACGGCCAATCATGAAATCAAACAGAGGCGTGTCTTTGATGGCGCTCTTGGTGTCCAAACCCCTTCGAGACGGATGCGAATGTTCAAAGCTGAAGATTCGGCCTACCATTTCCCCGCCATTATCCAGAAGGGGAATGCATCGAAGGACTCGGGAGAACCGGGGGGCGCAACAGACGAACGAGTGGAGAAGACTCGACCTAGCTGAAAGATTAGGGGTTGCCCGAAACCTACCTATGTAGTGAGTGGAATTAGGAGGGCGGAATCCTCCAGCGAAGATCGGGTCAAGGGTAAAACCGAAATTGTGATTCTGATGGTTCCAAGCAAAATACACGGCGATTTGTGGCGCAGTTTGAGGAGTACGTAGGTGCCGCTGCCCCAGACTGGGCAGTGTAGGGCGAGTCTTGGAAGTTATGGAGATGGCGATTGGTGAGCAAGTGTAGCCAGTTCCCCCTTCTGAGGTGTACGTCACCAGGTCAAGCTTTTGGGGGCCCGCTGACGCCAGCCTGCTTCTGGCAGTGTCGGGGCGGGGGTTAGAAAGTCGAGATGGGATGGTTCACCGTATGGAGACCATGTCGCGAAGGTGCTGACAACAGTGACACCGGGAATATGAATACCCCGGGGGGTCAATTGACTGCAGGTCGTAGGGCTGAAGCGGGTGGCATGGACTGTCAGACGCTTGATTGTCCTTCCCATGTTGGGCCCCAGGGCGGCTTAGCAATGTGTCCCCGGGCCCACGCACGACTGCCCTCATTTTCCTCCAAATACAGCGAAAGGCATGATTACCTGGTGGATATGTAGTTGAAAGTAGGCTCGAGAAGGTGAAGAACGGATTTCAAACCTTGGGAACGAGGGGGCTGCTGGGGTACGACGTTGAATCAGTCTTCCCTTACAAAGCCGCGCCAGCACCTTTTCCCGGGCCGGCGCGGGCGCCACGACAGCCAATGGCGCCAGTGGATCGTCCCTCTCGCTAACCGGATTGAGAAATCGCTAGTGGTCAAGGAAACGCCCAAGGAACGCCCAGGAGCTCTCCGCCCTTGGTCCAACCATCCTCTATCACCACCATCACACGTGCAAACCGCTGTCCGTCCTGTCCGACTCATTTCCCAGCATTTCCCAGCAGCACACTCGCGCGACTCGTTCGGCCATGCCAAAGTTGCGGTAACCCGTGGCCACGCGGCGAACTCGTCCGCCGCTTCGGTGTCGGCACACAGCTGTCCACACACCCACACACCACACTTCACAGTTTCCAGGCGGTGTGTCACTTTGAGAGAGTTGTTTTGTCAGCCTTCCATACATTCGTCCGTACGCCCACTCGAACCGAGCACGTTCTCTGTATCTACAGACCATGATGCAGCAGCCCTCAGAACAAGCATTGATTTGCGCTGTGGCGCTGGCGGTCGGTTGGGCGTGCACCAGTCCAACATGTTTGCGAGGATTGGAAATACTGCACGGATTTGATATCAGGGAGTCGCAGGCATACCGGGGCGTCTCAAGCAGCTCGTCTACTATCTTTGTAAAGGCCAATTTACCCAGAAAAGTCGCTACTATTGCGGGCTCGCCGCTGTTGTTGCTCCTCCTCGCAAAGTTCCGGCCCCCAAGGGACCGCGCTCAAGGCGTACACACAAGGCGGCTTCCGGCATGGCATGGCAGACTGAACATGCTCTCAGAACCATCTTTTGCGGCTCTCGAAGCTCTCGAAGCGGGGTGGCTACTGCTCGTGGCTGCTGTGGTGTGTTGTGGTGTGTGTTTGCAGCTCTTGTTCACGTTGCTTCGTTTCTGCCGCCGCCGCTGCTGCTGCTGCTCCCATGTTGTACCTCCTGCGACACATCATCAGGCAGCCGAGTACGCAGACAGACTACACTACAATACACCGTAGGTAGGCGGACGATCAGTCACGGCCCATGGCGACCTTGGAATGCCTTGTCCGTCTTTTCCATGTATCGGAGGCTACGGTTCCACCGTCCGGCCGCACGAGACGAGAGAAGCCGAGGACGCGCCGCGCTGCCAGGCTGGCGGCCCCATGGACGATGGGCCATGGGCCATGGCGGGCGGAGATTCAGCAGTCCAAGTGGATGGGTTGGTGGTGGTTGATGGGGGATGGGGGATGGCAGATGGGGGCACAACGCGTTGGTGGACGGGGGACGACTGGGGGCCCGGCCGGGGTACTGCGTGCCAGACCGCCTCTGGAGACCGCAGGAGACGGCTGGGGACGGGACAATAGAGGGGTTTTGCGCTTTCGATACGGCGCCGTTGGTCCCGCTCGGGTGGCTCGGGTGTCGACCAGGAGGGTGTTTGAGGGCTGCTCTCACCACTCTGACCACTCTCCAAGCTGCTCAGCCCTTCACCGGCCAGTGCGTCCTGCTTCCTCCCTGCTCTCTGGGGCCCTCTGCTCCCTGCAGCCTTGTGGAATGAGGCATAGCGTGATGCCAAATTTACGGCCCCTCGCCGTGCAGAATGGCGGCGTGCCTCAGCGCCTCTCTGCGCCCGCGACAGGGTAGCATCCGCAATCCTTCAGGCTTCGCCCTATCGCAGCATCCTGCGTGCCCAATTCTGGACGTTCGCTGGCCCTTTTCTGCTGCGCTTTCTAACGGCCGAGCGAGCCAAACTCCGGCCTGGCGTCCCACGCCGCTGCTCAGAGGCCCGTGGGACCCCCAGGGGCCCTGCAGTCTGCAATGAGGGCCTGGTGTGCAGGGTGCACTGCACAGCTCTCCCACCAGATGATGGATTTGGCACAAACCGCTAGCGGCCCCAGCTGCCTCTCGATGCTTTTGGGGCCCTCTTGGGGCACGCATTGATAAATATCGCCGCAGCTGCCCCCCATCCTCAATCCTCCCTCTCCATCACCATATCAAGAATCTCTCTCCATCTTCTCCCCATAACCTCACCTTCCCTATCCCTCTCCAACTACTCCACACTTTGTCATTCACATATCACTGCTCCTTACCCAATGCCCACCATGAACAGACACGCCGGCAACCACTACGTTGCTGCCGCCCCAGCTCCCCGCTGCTACTCAAACTACTCCGGTGGAGGCGGCTCCAGTGCCTTCAGTGCCTCAGCAAACCCAAACGAAGACTGGACCAAGATCTCGGATTTGGCTGAGCGCCGGAGGATACAGAACCGCATTGCCCAGCGCAACTACCGTAAGTCCCCGTGACGGGCTCGTGTAGCCCCAACTCCCCTAGTCTCGTGTCGGCATGCTAATTTCGTCCTAGGCAAGAAGCTCAAGAAGAGGCTGGAAGACCTCGAGCGCAGGGCCGCGTCCAGCTCTGCTTCACCGGAGCAGAAGCCTGTCGACCTGCAGCGTCCCACCCGATCCCCCCGCCCAGAGTTCCCCTCTCCAGCCTCGTCGGAGTCGGAGTATGGTCGCCGCACTCCCGAGATCCATAGCCACTATGTTGCGCCGCCTGAAGAGCGTCCCATGTTCTCGCATCAGTATACGCGCCAGCTCTCAACTTCCCCGCCACCATTCTCGTATTCCACGTACCCAGCTCCCGACACGGCTGCGTACTCGGTTCCCTATGCTGCATCACATGCCCCCTACCACTCGATACCGACCACCACCACGCCGGAGATGCATCCCTACCCCCACTATCTCCCACCGCTCTCCTCGGCCTATCCGACTGGCCTGCCCAGCCTCGTGCATCCTCACAAGAGCGAGTACTATGACGAGAACGAGATTAGCCCATTCGGCGTAGGCTATGCGACCATGGCTGGCATGGAGATTCCGCCGCCGCATCACTACTCCGAAGCCGATCCTCATGTAAAGCTCCCTCCCCGAAAACCCTACTACGCCCATTAGACCCCTCTCTCCATTGCTACACCACACAATTCTTTCGACGAGCCACACGCTGACAGTCCGTGGCAGACTCCACCACTATCAGAGTCCTTCGAGCCTTCCGTGGCCGGTTCCCCACCTGAATCGGGGTACCCAACAACGCCCAACTCCATGCCGCGCACGCCACCTCTGCACCAGGTTCAGCTCTGTTGAGCCACCATCTCAGCTTCGGTCCCCGAGAGCGAAAACAAATATTCTTATTTTTCTTCATGAGGAGGCTGCGGCCTCTGTACTTCTATTACGAGCACACCCGCTTTTTGTTCTTCTTTTGCCATGCATTTCAGCGAGCGGTCTTCGGACGAATTTGCCTTCTGGTTCTTTAGGGTTGGATATCACATTGGATGCCGGCGTTTAGTCCGGTGTTTTTGTCTCTTGTCTTGATACTGTGGAAACATCTCCGCACATGGTGTTCGGGTAGATTGCGTGCTGGAAAGATTGGGTACATAACGCGGAGCGCTTGCTCATTGCAAGTTTGATGCCTGCGATGGACTGTTACCCATGCTCTGTCATCAATGTTGATATGAATGAATACGTCTCTTAAACTTTAACCTCCTTCTTCCTCTTACCCGTGACAGTCTTACTTACCTTTTGTTCTGCCTCTGAACAGAAAGCCAGAGACTGCTGCTTACGGAGTCGCGGACTCGACGTTCGAACCCCTCGTGATAGCGTGCCCGGCCTAGGAACGGGCCGCTGCAGAAGCGTCATGCCAAGACGTCGGAAGCACGCGTCGCACCTTCCTCGCGTCGTCTCCAACGTAAGCAGGGAAAAAGAAACAAAAAACCTAAATCTAACCTCCATCGCTCTCCTCCCTCTTCCTTTCTTTGAGGTTCCTCACTGTATGGCACCCCCGCGGCAACGCTCCCGGCAGGAAAAGGCCCGGCAGTACCTCACCGGAGGCGCAGTCTTTCGCGACGATTCCGACGATGAGCTGGGGTATGAGGACTTCCCGTGGGAGTGGATTCGGGAGGACGGAGACGAGCATGGGGCAGATGAAGGGCAGAACACAAGTGTCACTCCCAGAAAGAGGAGGGCTGCCGAAAGTGTGGAGGGCAAGAGACGGATTGTAGGGGCCCGGATGGGAAACTTCATTTGCGAATTGGGAGACACGGTGCTGCTCAAGGCCGATGGGAACACCGCGTGGGTGGGCATCATCTGCGAATTCCTGGAGGATGAGGAAGAGGGGGAGAAGATGGCCAAGTTCCTGTGGTTCTCCTCCGAAAGAGAGATCCGCAACAAGAGCAAGAAACGGATGGATTTTCTCCCCGTACGAACTCCAGCCCAGTGTTCTTGCGTAGGGCACCAGCTAATGTATGGCAGAACGAGCTCTACATATCCGCTACCTTCGATGATAACCCCCTCACGACCATCAATGGCACAGCAAAGGTCATGTCGCTCGAAGCGTTCAACCAGAAATACCCCAATGGCCAGGTGAAGAAGAATTCCAAAGACTACGGCAAGATCTTTGTATGTAGGAGAGGCTGCAACACGCGCACAACGACATATACACCCGAGTTCACATGGGAGGATCTTTACAAAGGGGCAGACGATATCCCTGCGCTTGTGGAGTTCGTTGAAGCACAAACCAAGGCCACGCGGAGACGCCCCGGACGCCCGAGAAAACAGGCAGCAGAAGACTTGGGGGATTTCGTCGTCCGGGACTCCGACGACGATGAAGGCCCAAAGACGCCACGAAAGCGGCGTAAACTCAATGATGCAGCCACTCCCACTTCAGCTAGGAAAGAGTCTCGCAAGTTCCTGACGCCAACCCACAAACGCATAGTTGTCAAGAAACCCCTGGAGTTCACGCCGCTAGGGACGCGGGTACTCTCGCCCTCTGTGCTGTCTTCGCCCTTCCAACTGGCAAGAAGCCAACTTCATGTTTCGTCCGTCCCCGCCGCACTACCGTGCCGCGAGGAGGAATTCTCGACCGTGTACAGCCATCTGGAGGCAGCCATCACCGATGGCTCCGGGTCATGCATCTACATATCTGGGACGCCTGGCACGGGCAAAACGGCCACGGTGCGAGAAGTCGTGGCACAGCTGCACGCCGCCGTCCAAGCCGAGGAGCTCGACGACTTCATCTTCGTCGAGATCAACGGCATGAAGGTCACCGACCCCCATCAATCGTACTCGCTGCTCTGGCAGGCGATCCGGGGCGATCGCGTCAGCCCCTCGCACGCCCTCGAGCTCCTAGAGCGCGAGTTCTCCACACCCTCGCCCCGGCGCGTACCATGCGTGGTGCTCATGGACGAGCTCGACCAGCTCGTCACCAAGAACCAATCGGTCATGTACAATTTCTTCAATTGGCCTGGGCTGCGGCACAGCAGATTGATTGTCCTCGCCGTAGCGAACACTATGGACTTGCCCGAAAGGACGCTCAGTAACAAGATTAGCAGTCGCCTAGGTGAGTGGGTTTCATTTTCATTACATGGGTTGTCATCCTTTCAGTTTTGGCGTGCTGTGCCTCGTCGAAACGCCCGGCCTGAGATGGGGGCGTGGGTCATGGTCGTACAGCAGCGTTGCCCTCCTTCCCCCTCAATTTCCCTTTCTCTCAGTCCGACGGCGAACCTGGTCGAAACGCCTCATGGGCGTCGTCCTGACACTGCATGTCGTATTCGCAACCTGAGGCGGATCCATTCCTCCCTTCTGATACTTTTTCTGTTCTCACAAGGCGTCGGTGGTCGGTAATAGAAACCTGCATCTCGGTGGTTTCGTGGTACTACGGATGCTTGCCATGGGGTACTAACAAGCGGCGCACAGGACTCACGCGCATCACGTTCCCGGGGTACACGCACGAGCAATTAATGTTAATCATCCAGTCCCGACTGTCAGGAGTGCCGGGCCACATTGTGCATCCGGATGCAGTGCAGTTTGCGGCGAGGAAGGTCGCGGCGGTGAGTGGGGACGCGCGCCGCGCGCTGGACATTTGTCGAAGGGCCGTCGAGATTGCGGAGCAGGAGGCGTTGACGGCACAGCAGGATCAAGAGGACGAAGAAGAGGGGTTGTTGCCTGATACGCCGAGTAGGAGGGGGAGAGGGAAGAAGGCGGCTGCTGCTGTTGTTGCTGCGGCTGGGACCCGACTGCTTCGCGACCCCGACGCTGGCAACGCCGCGGGGACGGACGGTAGATTGCAGCAACGTGCGGCGGCGCCAGCGGGCGGCGCGGGTGCGGGCGGCAACGCGGCAATGGCGCGGAGGAAGGGGGGCGTGGTGACCATTGCGACGATCAAGCAGGCCATCAACGAAGCTACGAGTAGCCCTCTGCAGCAAGCGTTGCGGGCGTTGCCGCTGGCGGCGAAGGTGTTTCTTGCGGCGTTGCTGGCGAGGATACGCAGGACGGGGATTGGGGAGGCCGTGTTGGGGGATGTGGTGGATGAGGTGGGGAAGATGGGCGCGATGATGGGGGAGGCTGGGGCGATACGGGAGTATTTGCTTGGGGATGGGGGGAAGAGCGTGCAGGACGAGGAGAAGGCTATGCCGTTTAAGGGGGGGAAGAAGCACGCTGATGGGAGGAAAGTGGCTAGGGCGCTGGGATTGCAGAATGCGGTTTTGGAGCTCGCGGAGGCGGGGATTGTGGGTGTGGAGGCGAGGCATGGGGAGAGGGTTGGGAGGGTCAGGTTGGGGGTTGGGGATGATGAGATTCGGCTTGCTTTGGGGGGTGACGAGGAGGTGAGAGGGTTGGGGTTCTCATCATGAGGTGTGGTGTGGGAGTGAGTGACTCTGGTTGTGAGATGGCATGGATGGGTTGGGATAGGGATGGAGAAACGGGAGATGGCACATGGCAGCTGCAGCATTTGATACCCTAAGATAGTTTGACGAGTAGCTATGACATGATCGTTGAGATGGTTTCTCAACAACCTGCCGAAACGGGCACTGTGCCTATGAGGCACAGCACAGCTCAACAGCCCACATTTCTTCTAAACTTAAACGCCGTGTTGAGAGGCCACTTTCCCCTTCAATCTTTGGCGCTACGTTTATATTTGACACGTTAACTGAACGCATTTGATTGCGTTCGCCGAACGAATCGTACTTCGTACGTCGTACATATATCCATGTGCCGACTTCTTTATATAGTTCACCCCTGAGGGATCGCCAGAGGACCTGCAGCGCGTACCTGCGGCAGAGCCGTGTGCACTCGCTTTTCGTCACGTCAAGGTACGTTGGCACATGAAGGGGTTGATCGGTGTGAATTATTCAGGGTGGAGTGGCATATTCGCATTGCTGTCCGTATTTGGAGTCCTAACTTCGTCGTCTACGCTATCGAATGCATGTGTCCAATTCGGCAATCATCAGGGTCTTAACAATAGCAATGGGCTCGCCAGCAACGGCTACCCCTGCCCTTGTCCAAGAAATCGCTGATTTAGACAGCCATGGCAGTTCCAAGGTGAATAAAATACACCGTCAACGGCTGGGCCCTTTTTCCCACAATGATCCTGTCGCCAGCGCTAGAGAGGCTGCATATCATGCTTCGACAGGTTGTGCAGATCCCACAATGCTCTCCCACTTGGGGGTTTGGGGAAATGGTGGATCATCGTTTCACGTTTTACGCTGAAAGAAATGGTTCAGAACTGCTGCATCCCCAGAATACGGTCCGGACATGATTCAGGATAGTTTGAGGACCGTTGGCTCTTTTCAATATGGATGGTTGATTGGATCTCGTGGCGGCTCATCCGTTATGCGGTACTTGTTGTGGTACTGGAGACTACGTACGAACCGGATGAAAGGCATCGTAGCGATATCAGAATCAGTGGTTCGTTCCTCATTGGAAAGATAAACTCCTGAATTGAATCCGTGTCGCAGTTTGGCTGTGGACCTGCGCATAGGCAGAAGAAGTGCTTGAATGCGTCGGATCGGGGTGCTCCAGGAGATATCTCCAATCTGCGTCCGGTTTGGGCGACTCCATGCATCTATCCATAATCTCCATGAGCTTGAAGGGAAAATATCTCCTATGGTTGGCACATTGATTACGGCCAGCGCCATCGCCGTCTAAAACTTCTGTCGTCCAAGAGTAGGCTGCCATTCAAGCGGATGAGTTTCTTCCGTCGCATTCTCATCCTCCTTCCAAATCTTGATGCTCTTATCGCTCTCTCCTGTGATCAAACGTAGGCCCGTCTTATCGAAGGTCGAGCACATGATTCCTGCCTCAGCATCGAGAGATCCGGGTTGGGCTATACTTTGCGACGACTGGAATTTGTGGCCCGTCTTCCAATCCCAGAAGGCGACGGTACCGTCGTCAGCGCCTGAGAACATTACGTTGTCTTCGTTTACCGAGAGGGTGTTGATGATGCCGGGGTGTCCTTCGAAATTCTGCATGAATGCACCTTCGGGGCATTTCCACTGCTTGATGGATCCCGAGGAGCCGGATGCAAAGGTGAATTCGTTGGGGTGGAGCGTGAGGGCTCGGACGCTCTTCTTGTGGTGGGTGAGGACGCCCATGGTCTTGCCAGCGGCGAGGTCCCATAACCGGATGGTGGAGTCCATGGAGCCTGTTATGATTTGCGGGTCCGCCTCTTGACACTTGAGATCCGAGATCGTGCCTTTATGTCCGCTCAAGACATGGATGTTCGTCCGTGTCCGCATATCCCACACACGAGCGACGCCGTCACGTCCACCAGTAACCAGAACATCGAGAGTCGGGTGGAGGTCCAACGTGTAGACGCCACTAAGATGTCCATGGTAATGTCTAATGACTTTGTTTTGTTCCAAATCCCAGCATTTCACCATCTTGTCCTCACCACATGAGAAGAGGTAGGGATGGCGAGGGGAGACGGCAAGTCCGCGCACGGCACTGATGTGACCGGTCAAGGTCAGCTTGAGCTGACCACTGGCCAGATCCCAAATCTTGATGGTACGATCGCCAGCTCCACTGGCAAACCACTTGTTGTCGGGCTCAACCGCAAGACTTCTGACCCAACCCATGTGTCCACTGATGACTCGGAATGGTTTCCATGGGGCATGCCATTCAGGACGTACTTGCCTACAAGGAGGGATGGTCAGCACAATTATATAGATAACAGTAAAGAGGCTCGCCACATACCTGACCGTGTCTTTCCTCACCAAGGCCGAAGAGGGCATATTCCTCATGGGAGTAGGGCCTGTGGCATTTGGAGCGGCACCTTTACCCCCTACCCGCAGCGTCAAAGCGGTCGATTGTTCCGCCTTTGCCTGCTCCGCCTTGGCCGAAGCTCCCTCAATCATCTTCCGCATCTTCGGGTCTGAGGGCTTCTCCTCCGCATTCGCATCTCTGATCTTTTTTCGCCGCTCTGCAGCTGTGGACGCTGCGCTCGCCATCTTCGCCGCTAGGGCGGGAGGGAGTTCTCTGACATGCTCGTATTCGCTGCGTATCCGCGACGATACGCCTATTTGATCTGCGAGGTCGCGCGAGGCAACGGTTGGGGGAGGTATGGAGAAGACGCGGTTTGCAGTGTGTTCGAGAGCGGCGGGTGAGGCGAAATCGGCGGCGAATATCTCCCGGGTTCGTTTCGTCGAGCTGCGCACCAGCTGCTCTGGATTCGCGGTCGCCATATTGGGGATTATTCAGTATTACGGTAGGCGTTGAGGTCACTCTTTAAGGTTGCTCGTTCAAGTAAACTTAGGCACTTAGGTTCTTAGCGCGTTTCGGCACGGCGTCACTATTTACCGACGGTTATTTCTTGGCGCTCTTGCCATACGGAAGGAGGATAACGACATCGAAGCGTAGAGATTAAATACTTGGTGGGCTCTACGCTCCTTTTCACTTGAGCACCATCTTACTGATTTATTACGAGAACTCTCACGGTGTTTCAATCCTGCGAGCCCAGTAACCATGAATATGAACGACCAACCTCCTCCGATTCACGGATCTGAAGCCAAGACTAAGGAGACGAGTGTATACGCAACACATGGAAAGAGTTGAGGGCTCGACTCCTACCGCGTCTCTGATGTCATACGAGTGTTTGCAAATTTGATATTCTGTTGGTAGGTCAAACGGATATGTGCCTATTATTGAGGATCCCGAATTCTGCAGTGTCAGAAGAAGAGCAGGCTGCTGACACATATCAAGATTGCAAAAGAAGCCGGTTACAACGCCAACCCTGATTCCAGATACTTTTTGCCATGCTCCAAGCCTCCAACAAGTCGGTCAGGTCGGTCTCCATTTCCCCAGTTTTCGTCATCGGCGGGGGACCCCAACATTCCCCAGACCGATCACCACTGGCACATGCAACCGAGGGACGAGGCCAATCCAACCCGCACACAGCAATTGGCAAGATGGTGCAGACACTGCGAGAGGCCGAAAAATGGGACGTGAATACGAGACCGACAGACGGATGCAAATTCCTACGACACAACAGGCGCCTTGAAGACATTGTCCTCGGAAACCACGATGCTTCGAAGCCGTGTACCTGCATCCGCACGCACAACTGCCATGCCGCAGACGAGTTGACTACCGGGGGATGGCCGCACCCGCCCATGGGGGATGGAGATGGGCGGATCTCCAGACTCTAGCGTGATCAGTGGGCGGGCATTTCGCCGTCCCCCGAGACCAGAACCCGAAGCGACACATCTGCTGAAGGATGAGAAGGCCAATCCCTCATGAAGCCGGTGCCTAAAAAGGACGCGAGCATTATTATGATGGGACTTTCACAACTTGTGCTCCGTTGGCAAAGGCATCGGATTTCCAGTGCATTGGGGACTTTCATTTCGGCGGTTGTAAGGAGCTCGGAAAGTTTCCTCATCTTTCGAGTGTCTTCCACCCGTCAACGTCAACAACCACAGGCTGGAAGCATGCTGACCCGCATTCTGCAAGGGCACAGACGAATTGGAAACCCCAGGTCCCCAGGTTTTTCCAACCGCTCCGAGCTAGACTCGATACGGTTGGCTCAACAAAGCGTTAGGGCAATGGTGCCGATCCCCGGCCAATCAGGGTCCATGTGGCGCCTGGGGCAACGCGGCTTGGCTTCTTCCAGCATCTTTCCCGGCCTTTTGAGCGTTTCGAGCGTTTTGAGCCCTCTGGGGACCTGGGGACCTGGGAGTCTGGGACGGACCAGCAAGAAACCAGCGGGAAAAAAATGATCATTATTCAAACCCTCAACGTAAACGCGTCTGACTTGCAGCCAATAGTCCTCGCCGACCACCCTTCCCAGGCCAGGGCCCCAATCCGGTTTTGCATTGTCCACTGTGTCCTGGATGGCAATATCTCCTGAGTGATCAGCACCCCTCATTCGCTGCCATCCTCACGGGGGCAAATCCGAGCCCCGTCCACAGTCAAACAAACAAGCCCCCAGCGATGATGCTTGTACACAGTAGGTAGGGCGCCTCCGCTGCTCTGTGGTACCAGAATTAGATGGGGCAAATCGCGAAACACTCCCACGCCAAACAGAGTCCCGCCGCCGCCGAGCCCATCTTCGAGTTGCGCACAGTTGGCCGTACGTAACCTTCTTCCACAAGGATTGGCAGACACCAGACATTTGTACACAGTCCTGTGGTCTTCCATGGATGAGGAGCCGCGTTTGATTGACCAGGACCAAAAGCTGGGGTGCCGTCATGGACGCTTTGGAAATTGATATGCGAGCCGCGGGCCAATCACTCCAGAATGGTGTAGTCTCTGGGACTAGACGGGGGGGTTGCAGTCACTCCCGTCTCCGGGGCCCCTCCGCATGTGACGCCGAATGGGAACTCCCCCCTGAGGTTTCTTGTTCTCCAGGAGTCCACTCAGTCCAGGGCTTGGAAAGAGGTGGATCCAATATTTATAAGGCACCCAGCACCCTCTCTCACCACTTCCTCGAGCCCTCATCAGCCTTCAATCGTTCTCTCACGCCTCGGCCCTGTACAACACTCCCACTTCCACACTTCAATCACTCGCTAGTCCATCTACGCATACCCAATCGCCAACATGAAGTCCTTCGTTGCCGTCGCTACCCTCGCCCTGGCCGCTGTCGCCTCGGCCCAGCTTGAGAACATCCCCTCCTGCGCTGTACGTACAAGCCTTCTGGCAATCCTACAAGTCACTTGCAGCTAACAATCGTCTAGTTGAGCTGCTTCCTCGGCCCCCTTGGCTCCAGCGGCTGCGCTCAGCTTGCCGACTTCAAGTGCCAGTGCAGCAAGGCCGACACCCTCTTCGCCGCCGTCACTCCTTGCGTTGAGAAGGCATGCAGCGCCTCCGACAAGGACGCCACCATCAAGGCCGTTGAGAGCACCTGCGCCCAGGCCGGTGTCCCTGTCAAGGTCCCCCAGCCTGGTGCCTCGTCCGCTGCCAGCTCCCAGGCTCCTGCCTCTTCTACTCCTGCTGCCAGCTCTACTCCCGCTGCCAGCTCTGCTCCTGCCGCCTCCTCGGCCGCTTCCTATGCCGCTTCCTCGGCTGCCTCATCTGCTGCCTCGTCTGCTGCTTCCTCCAAGGCCACCGTTGTCCCCACCCACTCTGGCAACGGCACCATCCCCTCTGCCTCCCCCTCCGTCTCCCAGTTCCCTGGTGCCGCTCCCCGCGCTACCCAGGCTGCTGGCCTTCTCGGCGCTGCTGCCCTTGCCATCCTCGCTCTGTAAATGCTCAGCTTCCGTCTTTTTTGAAGGGAGCCGGCCATGATATCAGAGCTGGATCTCGCATTGGGTAGGTCAGGTTACGAGAGGATGGGTTTGGGACTGCAGTCGGCTCGAACTGTACATACGATTAGCAATGCCAATACGAAGGTGTACGGGATGGGACGGCAAACGAGATC
>JAFHBW010000355.1:0-26967 GCA_019022765.1 Westerdykella sp. P71 | reverse complement strand
ACCCAATACTATACGATACTGGCTCAGACTGTGTTCGACCGAACAGACCCAGTATCTGACAAGAGTGCTAAACTGCGCGTAAGTCCTTATCTGTTTCCTTAAGGGTCTTGTCTTCTTTGTATGCTTTAATCTAGGCTAAGAGATAAACAGGAGGCCTAGGTTTAGCTAGATAGGCCTTGTAGAAGTTGCAGATCTTGTACAGCGCGTTTATAAAGCTAGCAGCGTTGTACTAGGTTAGATCTAGATTATAGCCTTCCTAGTCAACCTAATACTACAAGCAACCGCGGTGTATGCAGCTGTTAAGGACCTAGCGTACCTCCTACTTAGGTTGGCCGTCTACCTTAATTGGCGGTTGCTCTAGCTCTAGCTAGCCTAGGAGTCCTTCTGTGGCTTTGTAGAGCCGATTAGCATAGAAGACGTTGCGCATCTTTATATAATAAGGTAATTGCACAACGTAGAAGTAACCCCTTATTACAGTAATTAGGTAGGGCCTGTACTGTTGCTAGTCTAGCTTAGTACTTAGACAACCTGTTTTAGGGTAGGAATAACAATAATAACTATAGTTACGTAGGACCTGTATACGCTCTTTAATAAAATGTGTTATAATTGCAATTAATTAACAATCTCTTTATAAAGTCTTTTGCTTTTAAGACAGTTCTAGTAAGATAATATTGTTTAGTCTTAGTTCTAGCAGTTAAGGCAGAGTGTTAAGATTAGCTTAAGATGGTTAGTTGTAAGAACAGTAGGAAGACCTAGGGTTGTTAACCTAGGTTGAAGAGAGGGCAGGCGAATACTTGCTGTGCTAGGAGTAGCTAGTTAATAATTAAACAAACTAAGGTTACGAATAGGCTGTGACAGGGTTTGGAGACAGTTGTCGTGCGTATCTACATATCCTAAGCTTTTTTTTTAAGAAGGGATGTGGCATTTAATCCTTCCTACATGTCTCTGTAGAATACATACATAAACCAAAGCCGCGCATAACCCTCTGAGCACAACTCCCCAGAGGTGAACCTCCCCATCTCACACAGTAAACACAAGCTTCTGCCCCGAAATCCGCTTCTCACGAACATCCTCGATCCCGCCCAGCACCTCCGGCAGCCCGCCCTGCCTGACCAATATCGGATGCGGCCTTATGAGCCCCTTATCCAGCAGCTTCTGCAGCGTGACCGTCCACTCCGCGCCGAAGCGCCCGATCTCCGCATCCGCGGGCCTCCAGTGAGGCTTCGGCCAGCCAATCTCCTTGCCCATCATCTGCGGGCCCATGACCCAGTCTGGGCGCACGACCTTGCGCTTCTGCGCCACGGCCTCGGCGTACGGCTCCAGCGCCGTGTAGTTCCCGCCTGTGCGCCCGATGACCTGGTAGCAGAACTGCATGCTGGCGGTCGTGGAGATGCAGTCGAGCGCGAAGCGGAGACCGTTTTTGGTGTACGCTTTGATGGCGGGCACGACGCCCGGGTCCTTGTAGTCGAAGACGGCGGTGGCGCCGTACGACCGCACGAGGTCGAAGTTGTGCGGCGAGCACGTGGCCACGGGGTCGAAGCCCGCGAGCTTAAGCAGCTGGATCGCGGCTGTGCCTGTTGAGGAGGAGCCGCCGAAGACGAGGACGGGCAGCCGTTGCGCGCTGGGTTTCAGCGGCGTGCCGGGGACGTCGAGGCTCTTGAAGATCGCGAGACCCGTCGTCATGAAACTTATGCCTAGTGATGCGCCTTCTTCGAAGCTCAGGCTGTTGGGGATCTTGAGCAGCGTCCATTCTGCCGCCGTCGTCCACTCTGCGAACGCGCCGATGGTAGGCTCGTTCGGATTCATGCCCAGGACGACTGTGCAGACGCGATCTCCGAGCATGATCCCGCATTTCGTGGCCTCTGGTCCAATGTCTTCGACGGTACCTGCAAAGTCGAAGCCTGCGATGGCATCGGCGGTCACGTAGCTGCCGGTCATTTTCGTGTCGACCGGGTTCACGGATACGGCTTTTGTCTTGATGAGGACGTGGTCGCCTATAACTTCTGGTACAGGAGCATCGTGGGAGAGGCGGATTGCGCCGTCCGAGGTCCCGATGAGTGCTGTCTGGTATTTTGGCGCCATGCTGAGGAGAATGGGGGTGGCAAATAGTCGTGAGGCGCTATGCTGCTAAGAAACGAACTCCCTTCCGGGCGCGTCACATCTGGATATGCCCAGATATCTTATTGTTCGCATTATCCGTATATACTCTTCACGAAGACCGTAGTCGCTATCCTTGGCACGTCCTCTCGTCTCGAGTACCCTCCGAAAAAGTCCGACCATTTCCGCAACGCACGTAGCACACGTGCGCGAGCACGCGGTCCTCGGAGCCGCACCTGGGATTGGGGTAGATGGCGAGAGCGCAGCGCAGCACGATCAGATGGAGCTACGGACCGGGTGTCGGGCGCCTGGAACGCGCGTTGGGGTGATCTGAGTGTGGACTCGGGTTCGGCGTCGAGTCGCAACGTGCGGCCTCGTGGCGCGACGGGTGGCCGTTGGACCCTGGGGAGGGCGGATGTCTCATGATGGGTGGGCCTGGCAGGGTTCGAGAAAGTTCTAGGCGGTTTGCGGATAGTAATGCACTCAACAGCGAGAGTTCTGTTGACTGGGGAAGTTCGTGTGGAGGACGGCTACCTTGCAATAGGGTGTGGGTCGTGTCATCGGACGGCCCTATTCACTCATCTTAGCACACTGATAAGTAGTATCCTAACATTACTATTCCGTGCAATTGAGATGATTGTATGATTGTAAGCTATGTGAATAGTAAGTTAAAGTTATTAGATTTCGTCCCATCTTGCACTGCATTCTCCGCCCCTGGACCCTGCACGCACGTGGCGCACGTGTTGGGCCTGGCTAGACTATTTTGAGAAACTGGGGCTGGGCTAATGTGCTCCTGGCCTGGCTTGGGCTCCCACTAGATGCACGGGTCCGTGAAGATTATGTAATCCCCAAAGAATTATGTCAGCCCATAAATACACCAATTCTTCCGAAAACGGGCCACCCTGAAGCTAGCCATCGCGCTAGCTATTGCGAAGTGCTGCCCATTGCTACGAATTGCTACCCATCGCGAAGTGCCAGCTCGATGGCTTCTTGCTCCGTGGACTGCCTCCCTCCCGAACGCTATTTCGACTCTCGAAAGGCTTTGTTTGAGTCAATCAATTCATGGGCTTCAACAAGAGGCTATGCCTTCACTACTTAGAGATCAACAAGAGAGAAGAATGGCCATCTTACAGTTATCTATGCATGTGATCGAAGCCGCAGACCGCCCGAAGTATTTGGAGAGCGCCAAAGAAGAACAACTACTTGAGTAACTGGCTGTCCCTTTTCAGTCCTAGCTAAAGAGTCATTGGACGGTAGCTGGACTCTTAAGCACCGTTCTGATCCTCGTTTCTCTACGCACAATCATGAACCGAGCCAGCATCCAGTTGCACATCCAGTACATCGACAGCTCTCATCTCCTAAAAAGAGACAACTCGCAAGCCTTTCGAATGCCGGCATCTCGCCTAAGGAGATCCAGACAGTCATTTGACAAGGCGGTTCGCTCGCTACACGACAAGATATCTATAATCAGATTGCAGACGTACGTCAAGAGGCTTGCAAAGGCCAAAGCCCGATTTATGCACTCGCCAATCAACTTAATAAGGAAGGTTTTTAGAGCCGAATCCAATTCGCGTCAGATGGACGGGTTACGGCAGTCCTCTTTGCACATCCTAAGTCTCTCGCCTATCTCCAGGCTTATTCCGAACTCCTTCTTCTTGATTGTACGTACAAGACCAACAAATACGGCATGCCTCTCCTGGATATAGGTAGTGTAGATGCTATGCAGCAGTCCTTCTGTATTGCTTTCGCATTTCTAAGTGGCGAAACAGAGGACAACTACGCGTGGGCTCTTAAACGGTTGAAGTCGCTGTATAGGCAGTGTAATACTACCTTCCCGTCTGTTATCTTAACAGACCGTTGTATAGCATGCATAAATGCAGCCTCGACTTTCTTTCCTACTAGCACAACGCTAATCTGCGTGTGGCACGCTAATAAAGCCGTCCTTGCGCGATGCCAGCCAGCATTTCCAGAGGACGAAAAGTGGAAGGATTTTTACAGATCCTGGCATTCAATTATCAGCTCCCCGACTGAGGAAGTATATACCCAACGCCTCGTAGATTTCCAGCAAAAATACGTCCCTAGTCATGGGCAGGAGGTTGGATATATTAAGGCAACATGGCTTATTCTGTTCAAGGAGAAGCTTGTAAAGGCGTGGGTTGATTAGTCAATCCATTTCAGCAATACAGCTACTTTACGAGTTAAAGGAATTCATGCGCTCCTTAAGTCTTACTTACAGAGATCAACATTCGACCTTTTTGATACATGGAAAGCAATTCGGCTTGCTCTTATTAATCAGCTTTCCAAGTGACAATGACGTCAAGCTAAGCAACAGCTTCGAATCCCTCTTGAACTCTCTAGAGCCTTGTATAGGATTGTACAAGGCTAGGTATCGCACAAGGCTTTACAGAAGGTAGAGGAGCAGCGCAGGCTTCTTGCGAAGAAAGACCCACCTCTATCTCCAGCTTGTACGGGCACGTTCTCTCGAGTCTACGGGCTTCCATGCTTGCATGTATTAGATACTCGTCAAGGCGAAGCACTTCTACTCGAACACTTCCACTCGCATTGGCACTTAATGCGTAATAGATCTCCGCAATTACTACTCAAGCCTCGCTAGCGCTTTAAGCCAATTCAGGCTCAAAGCTGCCTTCCAAAGTCGAGTACGAAACGGGAGCCTAGCCAATTTGAAGCAGTTGAAGTCCAGGCTAGTAGGCAGGCTAAGGCTAGGCAGGCTTCTACATGTACTAAATGCCATGCAGTCGGCCACATTAGGACGTCAAAGGCATGCCCTCTACGGTATTCGGACATTTTGCAAGTAGGCACTTTTATAATAGGACCTACATTTTTACTTCGCAATAGCAGCACTTCGCAATAGCTAGCGCGATGGTTAGCTTCAGGGTGGCCCGTTTTCGGAAGAATTGGTGTATTTATGGGCTGACATAATCTTCACGGACCCGTGCATCTAGTGGGAGCCCCTGGCTTGGCGAGCTTTATCTCAGCCTCCGATAAGTGTTTCAGAGCACAAACACTTTGGAATCACTACAGTCTTACTAGCACAGCAGTGCTACCTACTCGCGACGAGCATAGTCGACGCTCGCGTACACGAAGCGGACATTGACACCGACGTCAGGTGCTTATTTGAAGGACTACTTAGACGTAGGCCTACGTTGCAGCACAGTTGCTTTATTGCAATATCTCGTCATAGGAAAGCGCAAACTCAGAGTGATCGATGCGTGTCGTTCGGAGCTCAACTATCTGAAGATAAATTACAATGCCAATCAACTCAGCTCAGCTGACACTGTCCCCCAGTTCCGACACCGTTGAAGGACTCCCCTTGAGAACCTCCTTCGAGAGACTCTATGAATCCAGTATTGCCAGTCGCATTCGGACCTGGCGCACTAGTGGGCAGGTTCCAAAACGTTCTCTCGTGACGCACATCAAATGTCCATCGCTGCCCCGTAGGGCCGCCCTGGATGAACTGAACAGTGTAACCACTGTTCTTGTCGCGAAAGGCGCCCGTCAATCCTGCATCGTTTGGAGCTCCAAGAACTTTGCTCAACACGAGTGAGTCCCAGGGCACCTCGCCATCTGTCTCGTCTACAACGTCTTGGGTAGCACAGATGAGCTTTCCGTCACGGTACAGTCTGGCCACCGTGTGTGGTTGATTACCACTTTTCATGTCGGAAAAGATGCGCATAATTTGCATCGCATACGGTCCAACGTGAGCACGTAGATAGTACGACTCTGTCATGACCTGACCCCAAGACAGTGGCGACCAAACACGATCCATGCCACCCGTTGCGCCACCTTCCATTGGCCAGACCAAGGACTTTGGAGTATTGCTTTCGGGAGGATAGAACTTCAGATCGGCCGTAACAGAAGCTCGTCCAATCGGTCGCATGTAGTTGACTGACGATCCTAGCTCTGGTCGCGTATTGAGGCCAGTATCGCCAGGCATAGAAGTCAGGCTCACATTGCCCTCGAGGACGCCAGGGATGGCAAACGTCAACTTGGCCCACGAAGAATCGGCAGGGACCTGGAATGACGCGCTCATATTCTTGATCGGATCCTTCCAGACGCCCACAACGTCTCCGGCGTCTCCCACCGTGGTGACAATAGAGTCGGAAAAGTACATGTCGCGGTGCCAGGTGCTCTCATCAGGCCAGATGCAGAGTACTTGGCAGCGGAATGGGGCCTGCCTTGGACCCTCCATGTTCCGTCCGAAGCCCACCACGATGGCAGCTTTGTGAGCAGAGATACCATCAAAGAACCAGAGCTCCCATCCTGTTTGCGTAATGGCGTCCACGTACTTGGGAAAGACGTTTCCGGATCCAGGGATGAATGGCAAGACAGAGACTGGGCCCAAAACGATGGGCTCAGTCTCGACGTTGAGGCGAGATTCGAATTGCTCGGTCATGGTTGCGGGTATCTGCTCGTGTGGGGGATCGCGATCTCTGCAGTAAAGTTCAACGGTACTAATGTGTAGAAATGTAGATTCTTGTTGACTAAACTTAGAAACACCTACAACCGAATCGTGTGGGGCGTGGCCGCGCTCGCTGGAATTGGAGCCGAAGAGCCCTCTCCGAAAATCTCCGAAAATCTCCGGCATCAGATGTGCATCCCCAAAGACCTACAATACTATTCCTCGCGTAGCTTCATAACTTGGACCACCAACACGAACCGGTCCCCTAGACGAATGAATGGTGGTAACGCTGTCATCAGTTCAGGCACCGGCAACAGCTGCAAAAGTGTCTTGCAATGACCGAGGATTTGCGCTGCATCAGCTTCAAGGGTCTAAGCAGCACCAGTGCGCAGCTGAGCAGACGCAATTATTCGGAACGGTCTCACGGTTCGAGAACCGACTAAGAAGCTCGAGATGATAAAAGTGGTCCCGTCACACCAAGGGAACGAGTTCAGTCAATCCCAATCATCATTCAACGCAATCGGGACACATCAACCTGTCGTCGCCTTGCTCATACCACATACGAGTCTTTATAAAGACCCAGCAATTCTTCGCCAGAATGCCTAATTTGGAGCCTATTGCCATCGTTGGAAGCGCCTGTCGCTTTCCTGGCGATTCTGATACGCCGTCCAAACTATGGCAGCTCATCAAGTCTCCTCGAGATTTGCTGCGCCAGGTGCCAGAAGAGCGCTTCGATGCGGAAGCCTTCTACCACCCAGACTCCAAACACCACGGCACGACCAACGCTATCAAGTCGTACTTCCTCGACGAAGACCCTGCTTTGTTCGACAATGGTTTCTTCAACATCCCACAGGGTGAGGCCGAAGCCGTTGATCCTCAGCAGAGGCTGTTGATGGAAACGGTGTACGACTCACTCTGCGCTGCTGGACAAACCATTGAGGAGCTACGTGGATCTTCCACTGCTGTTTACGTTGGGTTGATGTGCGACGATTGGGCTGGCATTCTCGCTCAAGACCCCGACGTCTTGCCGCAGTATGGAGCCACTGGCATGGCCCGAAGTATCATGTCAAACCGCATCTCATACTTTTTCGACTGGCACGGACCGTCCATGACGATTGACACTGCTTGCTCTTCCAGTCTAGTTGCTGTTCACCAGGCAATTCAGACTCTCCGCAGCGGCGAATCGCAGGTCGCTATTGCTGCTGGAGCTAATTTGATCCTCACTCCAGGTTTGTATTTTTCCCCCTTTGTAGGAGCATCTTGACTGACGCCGCCTCCCAGGGATGTACATTGCAGAGAGCAAGCTGTCTATGCTCTCACCCTCTGGCAGGTCCCGCATGTGGGACAAGGATGTCGATGGGTATGCTCGTGGTGAGGGCATTGCTGCTGTCGTTTTGAAGCCTCTTAGCGCTGCCATCCGGGACAATGACCACATTGAGTGCCTCATCCGAGGTACTGGTGTGAATCAGGATGGCCGTACGAACGGCATCACCATGCCCAGCGCAACGGCACAGGCTGCTCTTATCCGAGACACTTATGCTAGAGCTGGACTGGATGTCAATAAGCCCGAAGATCGCCCCCAGTTCTTCCATGCGCACGGCACAGGTATTTAACTTCCAGTTCTATATGCCCTTCTCTCCGAGTTCGGTGGACCATGTACGAGAGCCTTCTGCAGGATTTCAGAACTCTACGCCTTAGCACTTGTCGAGCCGACACTGAGACTCTATAGGTACCGCCGCAGGTGATCCACAAGAGGCCGAAGCCATCTCAAAAGCATTCTACTCTACGAATGATTGCGATGAGACGCTCTACGTCGGCTCCATCAAGACTGTCATTGGACATACCGAAGGAACGGCTGGCCTCGCTAGTTTGATCAGTACTTCGTTGGCGCTCCAGCACAAGGTCATCCCGCCAAACATGCACTTCAACACGCTGAATCCCCGCCTCAAGCCGTTCTATGATCACTTGGAGGTTCCCACCCGGGCCCTTGCATGGCCTGAGCCTCGTCCCGGCCAGCCTTTCCGGGCCAGCGTGAACAGTTTTGGTGAGCATCCGGCTTGATATAGCAGGCCGTATTTGCTAACAGGCGTCTTCAGGATTTGGCGGTACAAATGCGCACGCAATTCTCGACGCATACGAGCCTCAGCCGCAGCCCCAAGTCGAGGGTCCATTACTCACGCCATTGACATTCTCCGCTTCGTCCGAGACTTCATTACGCTCGATGTTGGCTGACTATGCGGAGTACTTCAGGTCCACCCCAGACATTTCCCTGCATGATGTGGCGTACACCTTGCAGACGCGTCGCTCGACCTTGGGGCACCGAGTGACCCTTACAGCCACTGGAGTGGAAGAGGCAGTCTCTCAGATTGATGCCATTGTCAGCAGCGAGTTCGACAGTACCTTGGCCACCCGGCAGCTGAACAAGTCATCGCCCAAGATCCTGGGTGTCTTCACTGGCCAGGGTGCGCAATGGCCGCGAATGGGAGCGAAGCTGCTCGAGACGTCTCCATACGTGGCCAAGCGGCTCTCTGAGCTTGACCAAGCGTTGGCGGAGTCGCTCGCTGGCGAGTGCCCGTCATGGACGCTCGCAGAGATGATTTTGGCTGATGCAAAGTCATCGAGGATGGCCGAGGCAGCAATCTCTCAGCCGCTTTGCACTGCAGTCCAAATTGTGCTCGTCGATCTGCTTCGATTTGCCGGCATCAAGTTCGAAGCAGTGGTTGGACACTCGTCTGGTTAGTATACTGCTGTGATGTGTAGTCATTCTGGTAGCTGATTTTGTCCCAGGTGAAATCGGAGCCGCCTACGCTGCAGGTCTCTTGACAGCCCGCGATGCCATCAGAATTGCCTACTATAGGGGGCTCTACGCCAAGCTTGCCAAATCTCCTCGCGGTGGCAAGGGCGCGAGTAAGTACCACATATTAGAAAAAGGTGTGCACACGCTGACAATGTCCTAGTGATGGCTGTTGGTACAACTGTCGAAGACGCGACAGAGTTCTGCAACCTCGAAGACTTCCAAGGCCGGATTCAAATCGCCGCTGAGAATTCCCCCACCAGCATCACCTTGTCCGGCGATGAGGACGCCATCATCGAAGCCGTGGAGATTTTCAAGGACGAAGGCAAATTCGCACGCCAACTCAAGGTCGACACTGCCTACCATTCGTCCCACGTTTTGCCCTGTGCCGAAGCGTACATTGCGGCAATGGAGAAATGTGGGATTGAGTATTCGACGCCTACCGGGGCGAAGTGGCACTCAAGCGTCCACAAAGGCACAACCATGGGCCTGGACCAGCTCACTTGCCAGTACTGGGTCGACAACATGACCAACCCGGTTCTCTTCTCCTCTGCCGTTGCACAGGCAGCGTCTAAGAGTGGGTCATTTGATCTGATCCTAGAAGTCGGCCCACACCCTGTGCTCAAGACGCCTTGCCTCGATTCGCTTGACGAGGATGCCCGCCCTCCTTACTCTGGTGTGATTGCGCGAGGCAAAGATGATGTGAGAGAGTTCTCCAATGCTCTTGGCTTCATCTGGACTCATCTCGGCGCCGGATCCGTCGACTTTGATAGGTTTTCCCGAGCAGCGTCTGGGCCATCTGTGCCTAGGAAGTTCCTGCACGACCTTCCCAAGTACCGTTTCGATCATTCTAGGCGCTTCATGACCCTTTCCCGCAAGTCTGGACTATACAACTCGCTCAAGGCTCCACCTCATCCTTTGTTGGGCAAGAGGTGCATTGACCGCGAGACCTCTCGATCCATCCAATGGCGCAATGTTCTGCATCCAAATGAGATTGGCTGGCTTCATGGGCATCAGATCCAGGGACAGCTTGTCTTCCCTGCGACTGGCTACGTTGCCATGGCGGTCGAGGCCATGTCCATTCTGGCTGGGGAATCTCCCATGAGTCTCTTGACGATTGAGGATCTCCGCATCACCAGGGCTATGGCCTTCAATGATGATGACTCAATCGTGGAGGCCGTCTTCGACGTCAGAATCATCATTCAGACCAATGATGAAATCGAAGCCACATGGTCATGCAGTTCGGCAGCACCAACGGATCACAGGGCAACTCTGGCCACGAATGCAACCGGTAGCGTCAAAGTTACGCTTGGAGCTCCCGCGCCACACTCGCTTCCCAGCATCGAGACCGACAAACTCAACTTGAGCGAAGTTGCCATTGACCGTTTCTATTCATCACTCAGTCGGCTCGGCTACAACTACTCTTGGCCGTTCCACGGTACCAGCAGCATTCAGCGCAAGGCTGACTACGCCACTGGTATCCTTGAGGATCAATCTGGCATGGACTGGGAGGACCGGCTGATTGTGCACCCCGGCATGCTTGACACAGCTCTGCAGACCGGCTTTGCGGCGTTTAGCTGCCCTGGCGACGAGCGCCTGTGGGCCCTAATCGTTCCCACCAGCTTCAAGTCGATCGTCATCAACCCCTACTTCACTTCTGCTGGCATCGGAAAACAGGAACGATATCAATATGTTTCCGTCGCCAAGGAGTACAAGAAGGGCAAGGCCATTACCGAGCTCAATCTGTTGACTGAGCAAGACGGCCAGACCTTCTTGCAGATTGAGGGGATGGAGCTCGTGCCGTTCTCTGCCGCGCTCGAAGAGAACGACGCAGTCCTCTTTTCACGATTCGACTACCAGCTCGCGCATCCAAATGGCCAGATCACCGCTGCGAGCTGTACCTACAAGGCTGAGGATCTAGAGATCGCACTCGACTCGGAGCGTATTGCCTTTTTCTACCTGCGCCGCCTCGTGGACTCCATCACACCGGAAGAGAAGGCCAACGCATTGTTCCAATACCGACACCTGGTCGAGTGGGCCGCTTACGTCGTGCCGAAGGTTCTGAGGGGCGAGAATCCGTACATTCCGCAAGAGGCGCAGAATGACACGCGATTTGACATTAACGCTCTCCTCAAGAAGTAAGTACACTTTTCCCATTCTCCATTAGTACTAATCATTTTACCAGACACTACCACCGTACCGACGTTCGTCTCCTAGAGTCCGTTGGCGGGAACCTTCCCCAATGTGTCCGGGACGGATCCAACATCCTCGAGCACATGACCAAAGATGGGATGCTGGACGATGTCTACGAAGAAGGCTTTGGTCTTGACTTTGTCAACGAGTACATTGCTCGCATGACGGCTCAGATTGCCCACCGCTACCCACGCATGAACGTCTTGGAGATTGGCGCTGGTACTGGTGGGTCAACTAGGAGGATTCTTCCCCGATTGGGATCTGCCTTTTTGTCTTACACGTACACGGACGTTTCTGGAGGCTTCTTCAGCCACGCCGAGGATCGCTTCAAGGACTTTGCCAGTCGCATGATCTTCAAGACGTTTGACATGAACACGGATCCTGCCGCTCAAGGCTACGTTCCAGGCTCATACGACCTTGTCATTGCCTCCAACGTCCTTCACGCCACCTTGGAGATGGATGCCATGATGCAGAACGTCCGCAGCCTGCTCAAACCGGGTGGTTATCTCATCATTCTCGAGACCGTAAACAACAACTGCCTCCGAATTGGTCTGCCCATGGGCAGTCTTCCAGGTTGGTGGCTCGGAGCTGAGACTGGCCGTCGCTGGGGCCCGACGCTCACTTTGGAGCAATGGGACTCGCTTCTGGCTAAGAACGGCTTTGGCGGAATTGAGACCACAACGCCGCCTGCCCACGAGATTCTGCCCGGCAACGTCTTTTGCGCTCAGGCGATTGACGATCGCATGAGGATGCTGCGAACCCCTCTTTTGGACGTCTCCATGCTCCCAGCGACCAAAGCACCCGAACTAGTCATCATCGGAGGCAAGACCCCGTCCGTCTTCACACTCTCTGGGCAAATCGCGGCTATGCTTGCCCCCAGATATCCCCAGATCACTCGCATCAAGTCTGTGGAAGCGCTCAGTCATAAGGGTTTGCCTGACTCCAGCACTGTCTTGTCGCTCACCGAGCTGGATGAACCGCTCTACGCTGACATGACCGCCGGAAAGCTGGAAGCCATGCAGATTCTTTACCGACAAAGTGGTAATATCCTCTGGTTGACGACAGGAGCTAGGTCGGAAAACCCGTACTCGAACATGAGTCTTGGCGTCAGCCGGTGTCTGCGATATGAGTACCCCAACATTACGCTTCAGATTCTGGATCTCAACTCGCCAAGCCACCGTCAGCCAGGCATGATTGCAGAGTACCTCCTCCGCCTGGAAATGCTTGACAAGTGGTCAAAAGAGCTTGCGCCGAACGACCTAATGTGCACGTTGGAGCCTGAGCTGCACCTGGAGGACGACACCGTACTCATTCCACGACTTTATCCCTATGTCTCTGGAAACGCGCGCTACAACACTGCCCGCCGTGTCGTCAGCGAGCAAGTCGACCCTCAAGAGACCAGCATCATGTTCACAGGCGATGAGGACTCATGGGGGCTGCAACGCGCTTCTCCGCTGCACATTCCGACACCGCTGCCCTTCTCTGGGGAAACACGCACTATTCGCATCACATACTTTTTACTCTCGACTGTCAATATCCTCCCGGGGTGCAGCCTAATGGTCTGCGTCGGCACCGACGTTTCGACCCAAGAGAAGCTCCTGGCAGTAACCCACACGGCGGAGTCACCTGCTACGATCCCATCGTCTTGGTGCACTCCAATTGAAGGCCTCGATGCTTCTAGTGTGCTGGGTCTTGCAGCCGCCAACATGGTTGCAAGCAGCATCTCGAGGCTCACAAATAAGGGAGATGTGCTTATTGTCCACGAGCCACACCCAATGGTCGCCGCTGCCTTGCTAAAAGGAAGTAAGAGTGTTCACATCACCACTTCCCGTCAGCAAGAGGCCAAGAATGGATGGCAGTATGTGAACAAGAACCTTCCGGAGCGCCTCGTCCAGAAGCTTCTCCCGTTCAACGCCAACAAGTTCATCGACCTCTCTCAAATCTGCTGGGGATCCGAGAAGTCTCACGCCATTCCCGCAGCGTTGCCCCGCAATTGTCAAGTCATTGATGCGGCGCGTCTCTTTGGCACCAGCACTGAGCTCAGGCCTTTCGTCTCTGAGGCTGAAGTGGCTGAGCAACTCAGGGCTGCTTTCTCTGAGATCAAGGGTAGCACTCCCGCGTCGGTTGCGCCAATTGTCCCTCTGCAGGATATTTCGGAGTTTGCTGCTGCTGGTGGGCGGTTCGCAGTAGCGGACTGCACCATTCCTTCCGTTACGGCTCAATTGACTCCCATTGATACAGGCAACATTTTCCAGCCCGATAAGACGTACTTCCTTGTTGGTCTGAGTGGTGAGCTTGGACAGAGTCTTTTGAAGTGGATGGTCGTCCACGGCGCTCGGTATATTGCTGTCACGAGCCGGAGGCCCAACGTTCATCCAGAGTTTATCGCTGGAATGGAGCGCATGGGCGCTACGGTCAAGGTTCTTGCCATGTAAGTCATCCCCTCTCGCCATGTCTACCACAAGCGATCTCCCCAGGAGCTAATCAGAACGCAGGGACATCACCGCTCGGGAGTCGCTACACGCGTGCCACGCGGAGATTGTCAAGACCATGCCTCCCATTGCAGGTGTCGCCAACGGCGCCATGGTGCTCCAGGATGGTCTGTTTGACAACATGTCCTACGACGCATTCGCCAAAGTCCTGAGCCCCAAGGTTCTCGGCTCCCAGCTCCTGGAAGAGCTCTTCTACGACACTCCGCTCGATTTCTTCATCTTCTTCTCTTCTGCCACGGCAGTCATGGGTAACAGCGGACAGAGCAATTACATTGCAGGAAACATGTACATGAACGCTCTTGCAGCACAGCGCAAGAAGCGTGGTGTCCCTGCGTCGTCCATGAACATTGGCTCCATTATCGGTATCGGATACGTGGAGCGAGCCGCTGACATTGACGAGCACACCTTCTTGAAGATGGGATACAAGCCCATGTCGGAGCAGGATCTGCAGCAGCTGTTTGCCGAGGCCGTTCTGCTTGGTCGGCCAGAGTTGCAAGAGAACTGCGAACTCGCCACGGGAGTGACGCCCATTTACAAGGACGCTCAGGTCAAAGACCAGTACCTCAAAGATGTCAAGTTCAGCCATTTCGTCATGGAGCGTGTAGATGCGGTCGGAGCCACCGGCAAGACATCGTCAGTCCCCGTCAAGGTCCAGCTCGCAGAAGCCAAGACCAAGGCCGACGCTGTTGCGATCATCACTGGTAAGTACTCCCTGATGCTGAGATGTGCCATTACTAATACTTGGAAGAATCGTTCATGGCCCGACTAAGGCGCATTCTTGCGGTTTCACCTGACGAGGTCATTAACGAAAAGGTGACCCTTGTGGACCAAGGAGTCGATTCTCTCATGGCTGTCGAGGTGCGCTCTTGGTTCCTCAAACAGCTGGACGTTGACATTCCTGTTCTCAAAATTCTCGGCGGTAGCTCACCCCTGGACCTCTTGACCGAAGCGCTCAAATTATTGTCGCCTTCCATTGCTGACCTCTCTGCCCTTGAGCCCGGCCAAGCCGCACAGGCAGCGGTGCCGAAGGCAGCACCCAAGGCAGCGCCGAAAGGAACCCCCAGCCCGGCGGTCAATCCTATCATCGAGATCAAGCGCCCGGACAACACTTCGAATGGACGCCCCAGTTCCTCATCTGGAGACTCCAGCGCTAATGAATCGCCAAGCAAAATGACGCCCACGAGTACCGCCGCCAACACCGCAGGCTACAACACATCAATGACGTCGTCGGCCCTCTCCACGGCCTCCATTCAGCTCGCATCGGAGAAACTTGCCAGGAGCTCGTATTTTTCTACTCAGCGTCCGGACGAGTCTACCAGCCCTATGTCCTTTGGTCAAACAGGCTTCTGGTTCCTGAACGAGTACCTGGCAGAGAAGAAGGCATTCAATATGGCCGTAATGCTCAAGCTGACTGGGCCGGTTCGCATCCGCTCGCTCGAAGATGCTCTCCGTCTAGTTGGCAACCGTCACGAGATTCTGCGCACCCGATTCTTCTGGTCCGGCGAGGGTGAGGATAGAAAGCCCATGCAGGGTATCAGGGCATTGTCTGAATTGAAGTTGACCACCAAGCGCATCCGCTCTGAAGCAGAGGCCAAGGCGGAGCTGCAGGCTGTTCACGACGAGATCTGGGACCTTAGCAGTGGAGACGCGATGAAAGTCTCGCTGCTCTCGCAATCCGATCAGAAGCACTACCTCGTGCTGGGCATGCACCACATTTTCCTGGACGGATACAGCTTCAGCGTCTTCTTCAAGGATCTCGACGCTGCATACAACCGCAAGACTCTGTCTCCCCTGCCTTCGGAGTCGCAATACCGTCACTTTGCGATGCAGCAGATAAAGGCGTACGAATCTGGCGCCTTCGACAAGACGATTGAGCACTACCGCAACACGTTTCCTCGGGAGTTTGAGTCCAAGCCTATCGAACTGTTTCCCTTTGCCCGGTCCGCTACTAGGCAGCCGATGCTCACTTATAGCCAACAAGAAGCATCTGTACGACTTGAAGCCGGTGTGGCAGCCAAGATACGCCAGCTGGCCCGCCAAAACAGTTCGACGTCCTTCCACGTCTATCTGAGTGCGCTGCGGGTCCTCTTGTTCAGTCTCTTGCCCAGCACTGATGATGTCTGCATTGGCATTGCAGACACAAACCGTACTGACAAGAACTACATGAACAGCATAGGTTTCTTCTTGAACCTGCTGCCGCTCCACTTCCGTCGAAGCGAAGCAGGAACTTCCTTGGCTTCAATCATCAAGTCGGCGCGTGATACGGCTTATGGTGCGCTTCAGCACTCGCAGCTGCCGTTCGATGTCCTCCTCAAGGAGCTCAATGTCTCTCGCTCGAACGCATACACGCCGATTTTCCAAGTCTTTGTAGACTACAGGCAAGTAGTCAAGGAGCGACCAAGCTGCGTGGGATGCAAGCTGGATGGCGAAGACTGGTGCAATGCCAGCACTGGCTACGATGTTGCTCTGGAAATCACCGAAAACGCCAACACCGACACGCTGATCAGCCTGCGTCTCCAAGACTCGCTCTACTCACAGGAGAGCACTCAGCTGTTGCTTCGATCCTTTGTCAATGTGCTCAAGCATATGGTTGATGCTCCGAGCAGAGCTGTCGTCGGTGATCTTCCAACATGGCCGCGCAATGATGTTGCGGCGGCGCTGGCGGCAGGTCAAGGTGAGATATCCGATTCTACCGGAGGTGTTCAGGAGATAGCTGACAAGACTATAGAACAATCACTCGAGTCCAGGTGGAACCAGCCCACGGTCGCGCATCGCATTGAACAACTGACGCGCGCCCATCCTGAAAAGACAGCAATTCGCGACGGGAATGGCAACACCCTCACTTATGCCCAAATGGCTGCTCGCGTGGACACTATCCGCAAGGCCTTGGAAGGTTCGAGCGTGCGCAAGGGAGACATTGTCGGCGTCTTCCAAGAACCATGTGCTGATTGGATCTGTTCAATGTTGGCCATTTTCCGGGCTGGCGCTGTGTATGTGCCCTTGGATCTGCGCAGTTCCACTGCTCGTCTGGCAAGCATCGTCAGGGTCTCTCGGCCCTCGACTATCCTCACAGACAATACCACGGCCGACAAGATTTCTCTGATTGGCGCTACGAATGTAACCGTCCTGTCAGTCTCGGGTCTGATGCCTGCAAAGACCTCGTACCCGAATCGTGCCGAACCGAATGCGCAAGCCGTCATCCTCTTCACAAGCGGCTCCACAGGAGAACCCAAGGGCCTCAACATGACCCATGTCAACATGGTGACTTCTGCAGAGGCTTCGAGCCGTACGTTTGTGACCTCCAGCGGTGGCAATCTTGTCGTTCTGCAACAGAGTCCCTATAGCTTCGATTTCTCTCTCGATCAGACCTTCGCCGCCCTCACAAACGGCGGATGTTTGTGCGTGGTGCCAGCCTGCTACAGAGGAGATCCGGTTGAGATTAGCAGGATCATGGCTGCGGAAAAAGTCACATACACCAGCGGCACGCCGTCTGAATTCGCCATGTGGCTGCGATATGGCGCTAGCAACTTGTCCCAGTGCCGTTCCTGGACGCATGTCTTCTCCGGTGGTGAAGCCATGAGCCATGGCCTTGCCCGCGAGTTCGCTACTCTGAACCTCCCTCAACTGCACGTCTCTACCGGTTACGGACCAGCAGAGACCACCATGTTCTCGACCAAGATTGAGCTCAACTACACTTCGCCAGACCTTCCGGATCCCCTGCCAGCTGGGCACATGCTGGCTGGATACTCTGTCTGCATTGTGGACGCCAATGTGCAGCCCGTGCCCCTCGGCGTCTCCGGTGAAATCGTCATCGGAGGCCGCTGCGTCGTGGACGGCTACTTTGGGAACCCAGAGTCGACGAAGCAGAAGTTCCTTCAAGATACCTTCTTTGGTACTCCAGGAAAGGTCTATCGCAGCGGCGATCGCGGCCGCCTGCTTGCAGACGGCACTCTGTTTGTCGAAGGGCGCCTAGAGGGCGATACACAAGTCAAGATTCGCGGCTTCCGTGTCGAAATCACCGAGATCGAAAACGTCCTCTTGAAGCGCGCTGCCGGTGCCATTTCTCACGCTGTTGTCACGCTGCGAGGAAGCGGAGATGCAAAGTACCTGGCTGCGCACGTCGTCTTCTCTCCCGAATACCCCGAGGAGCATCGCCCAGCGATGCTGAAGTCTCTTCGCCACGGTCTGCCACTGCCACCATACATGCGTCCATCTGCCGTTGTACCGCTCTCAGATATCCCAAGGACCGCCCACTCCAAGGTCGATAGGAAAGCTATCCAAGCACTGCCTCTTCCGAGCGCACAGGAGGCGACACAGACTTCCGGGAATCTCTCCGAAACAGAGCGCAAGCTGGGCGACGTCTGGCGCCAAGTGTTGCCGCTTCATCCCGGCCCACTCCACCTCGACTCTGACTTCTTCCTGGTTGGCGGTAACTCGATTCTGCTGGCCAGGTTGCAGTCTCTGCTGAGAGATGCCTTCTCTGCAACGCCGAAGCTCGTCACTTTAATGGGAGCCAGCACACTTGGCGAGATGGCAGCTACCATTACCGCCAATGTCTCCACTGCCATCGATTGGGATACGGAAACGAGCCTGCCAGAGTCGCTGAAGCAGATCGTGCCTACAAAGCGGACCACGAACGCTGGCACCAAGACCATGCTCTTGACGGGCTCTTCAGGTTATCTTGGCCGCCATTTACTTGCTCAGCTCGCCGAGGATCCAGATCTCAAGCAAATTATCTGTCTCGTCCGCCAAGCAGACAGTGGTTCTTTGACCCTGGGCACGAACAACAAGATTACCTTTGTCCAAGCCGACATCTCGCAGCATAATCTTGGCCTGTCCGACGGCGGCTTCTTAGCGCTCGTTGAAAAGGCTGACGTCGTTGTCCACTGCGCTGCCAATCGCTCTTTCTGGGATCGGTACGAAGTCTTGCGCCACGACAATCTAAACTCGGTCAAGGAGCTGGCCCGACTGGCGGCGCACCACGCTATCCCACTGCACTTCATCTCGTCTGGTGCAGTCAAGACCTACGTTGATGCTGGCATGACACCTCCCCAGGATGGAAGCGACGGCTATGTTGCCGCCAAGTGGGCTGCTGAGACGTTCTTGCACAAGGCCGCCGTTGCACTGAACATTCCCGTCTACATCCACCGACCCACAGGCCTCCCAAAGGCGACTTCTGGCGATAACGCAACGGAGCGCGCCGTCGTGACGGACGAGCTACTAAAGATCGCCGGCAAGCTCGGCACGCGTCCCTCTTTCGACACAGTCAAGGGCACAGTGGACGTCGTCCCCGTCCACGACGTTGTGCAAGCCATCCACCGATCCGCGTACTTCAGCATCGGCGCGGACCTGCACGGCAAGAATGGAGGGCTTGTGGAGATTCTGCACCATGAGGCGGTGCTCAGGGTGTCGGTCGATGAGTTTGCGGCGCTGATGCAAGAACAGAAGGGGTTGAGCAGTCTGCCGAGTGTGCCCATTTTGGAGTGGTTTGGGCAAGCGAAGAAGGCCGGGTTCTCGTTTTTCATGGCGGCGCAGGATTTGAGTATGGGGACTGCGGGTGCGGAGTTGGTTTCGAGACGTTGAGCCTGGGATTCGAAGGTGTTATGTTATAGGCTGTTCACATGCCGTTTCGTAGTGTTTAGTTCTCTCGGAGTTAGCTACTTGTATAGATAATAATTTTCAATTGTTAAGTTAACTTAATAGAGTAATTTTTCTTGCATCTAGCGTTGCGATGTTCGTCCCTCCCTTCCACTCAGGCCGTGGGCGAGGCGATCTTGCATCTCCACCACCTCACAGTCGGTACTAGGAATGGCAGGGGTTCAGGGATGCGCAAGAAATCGGCAATTTTACTCCCCGGGGGATAGGATCTAAGCCTTACTGCCTCTAGTTGAAAGGATGCGAACAAGGCTAGTGATGTGGATTTGTGGTACAGAGTATCGTGTTGCTGAAAAGTTTCCGAAATTTACATCCAGATCTACGGACCAAAACCGGGTGGGCTTCAAACAGTAGTGTGTACGATGTTTGTACGACGATCGCTCTTTCCCCTGGTTCTTAACCTTATTTTGGCATGTGGGGGCACCCCCACAACCTAAAACCAACTTCAGCGTCGCAAAAGTTTCGACATATTAAGAGTCTGGCACATCAACAGCGCCTAAGGCGGTGCGCGACGAATTGTCTTTGTCTTGCACTTCTTCTCTCATTCGTGTGTGATTGCACCTGGTCTTCGTTCGACGAACGGACTATTGGAAACTTATGCATTCTGTTGCCTCTATACCCGATGCATCCGGATGCCATTTTTACGAATCTAAACAAGAAAGAGAGTGAGGGACTATCCCTACTAAACGAGCCCGACATTAAAATACAGGAGGTTGAGCCGCCGTCGCGCTCCAGAAACGGCACCCATGGCCTTCATTACTACAACTTGACCACAAACCGCGTCCTTAAGGTTTCTCCATATTGGTAGAACAGCCATGGAACAGGCGTGAACGCAAGAGTAATGAAACCCAAGACACTGTTACCCCAGCCGAGGCCCAGTTTGTCATACAACGGCGCTGCAACAAGGTCCAGAAACGCGCCGAATGGGGAGCGCACAAGAAGATTAGCAGCGAGAGCCGAAGCTGCGGCTTCTGCACCAAAGGAGTCCACGAGGTATATCTGGCCGGGTATGACAACGAACAGAGATCCGAAGCCGATGATGAAAGTACCCAAGATAGGGACGATCCAGTGGACGTGGTGGTAGGCGCTCCAGCCGTACATGAAGCAGCCCAGCGGTGTGATGGGCCCAAACCACTTCATCAAGATGAGACGCTGCTCTGGCTTGCTGACAGTGCCACCCTGCTTCTGCCCGAGGAGTTTGTCGCTGAGAATTGAGAAGACCACCAGGCCGAGAAACATGCCGATCCCGAGACCGAGGTATGCCAGCCCTGATGTCCCTTCATCGAAGCCGTAGACTCCCTGGAAGACAGTAGGGAAGGTGGTGAAGAGAAGGAAGATGAGACCGAATAGCACACCAGTGTAGAGAGATATGAGCAGGACAATGGGCGAGAAGAGGAGCATCTTAAACGGCCGTGTAATAGCACGGACGAGGACCTGGCTAGGCGTCTCTTTCTTGGCTTTATCCGGCTCGAGCTCCATACCCTCGGCGTCCTTAGGCGACCGCTTGGCTTTTCCGCGTAAGAGAACAGCAGCATTGGTTTCGCGCATGAAGAACATGGTGGCCAAACCGATGATACCAGACTGAACGCGATACCGATTAGCAGTTGAGCGTTTATTATCCGGCCAGGATGACCTACCATGATCAAGATGATTCGGAACGTCCAGCGCCAATTGGTGTACTGCGACACGTAGCCTCCGATGATCGGGCCAAGCACCTATGTGGTCAGCATTTAAATACAAAGGATCGTCCCGACTGGAAACCAAACGTACAGGTCCCAAGATTGGGCCCATCGCGAACAGGGCCATTGCCTTGCCTCTCTTCTCCTGAGGAGTAATGTCTGCGACCGTACCGCCGCCAATGGTCATTGGCCCCGAGGCAGCGCAGCCGCAAAGGAACCGGAAGACGAGAAACATGGACACGTTGGTACTGAAGGCGCATCCCACAGTGAAGGCGATGTAGACGGCATTGCAAGCGTTGTAAATGATGAGTCGGCCGTACAGCTCGGACAGAGGCGCGAGGAGAAGAGGGCCGAATGCAAAGCCCAGCACGTAGAGACTGACAGTCATGGCCTCGACAGTGGAGTTGGTGATGTTGAATTCCTTGGCAAGCTGGGGTGCTCCAGGGGCGAACATAGTAGCCGCCAAGTTGCTGAAGTTCACAAGTTAGCACTCATGCGCTGGTCTCAGGATCACAACAGGTCAGTACTTACGCTGTGAGGGTAAAGATGCTGACAATGGCCACATGGAAATTCTTCTTCGGCGCTGGCCAGTTCAGGGGATTTTCAGGGCTGTTGGGGTCACCCCAAGGATCGCTCTTAGACTCCGTGTGTAGTTGAGCAATCGAGGAGTGCTGCTCACTACCCACCTCTGGATCCCGGTCGCCAGCAGTTGAATGAGCCATTGCACGTCGAATATCGATCGATCTGAGTGCCTGGCTGTTGTTGCTATGCAGGTTGCAGCACGAACATTGGAAGCAGTATGGCTCTCTTGAAGGCTTCCTCGCCTTCTTGGCCGTAAAAGGAAATCCGCGGACCTGTCATTTGCTCCGGTTACAGAACAACGCCAAGCCAGAAACGGACGTGAATCTTCTGGTTCTCCGAGCAAATGGTGGTGATACTGGGCGGCCAAATGCAGTAAGTCCGCGGAGCACCGGAGCGGACGTAGGCGGGGCGGAGCACGATCGCGGGGCGGGCGTGCGGGGCGGGCGTTCGGGGCTTACATACAGGGATTGTTCGGTTGGCGGTGTAAGCCGCGTCGCCAGGCTGATTCTGACACGGATGAGTTTTAGCAGGAAGCTTGCCTCCTACCTCGCCGACAATGTCAGAATCAAACGGACCTCAACTCCAAGAGTGGGGGCCGGGCAAGACGGCCAGAGGCAGGGCCCGCTTACCTTCCAGCAGGCGTCGCGAGCGACCTCAGTTCTCCTGCAACCTGTGCAGGCAGAGAAAGTAAGCTCACCACAACCTATACTCGCCTGATAGAAGGGCGCAAGAGCTAACACTAATCTTATCAGACTGCGATGCGACAGACAGCATCCCTGCGCATCGTGTGTGCAGCGTGGGTTGAGCCTCTCATGTTCATACGCTCAATCAGCGGCGCGCCCGGTTGGTGCTGAACAACCTGTGCGCACGGTACAAGATCGAATCCAGCAGCTCGAGAACTTAGTGGTGGACCTGATGCAAGGAACATTGGCAAGCCACGCGGCCCAGCCTGGCCAGGCCCTCCCAACGTCGCATTTGCCGAGTCCGTTGCTCACGACAAATCAGTCTGGCACGGACAGAGCTCTGGAGACTGACAAAAGCACCTCACCTGAATCTGAAGCGGGCAGTCTGCAACTGACTAGTTCTGGTACCAATTATGTCAACAGTTCTCATTGGGCGGCAGTTTTGAATGGAATCGCAGAACTCAAGGACCATTTCGAGAGTGAAGGGAACGGTCCTGCCAGCACCGATTTTCACGATCCTTCGATTCCTGAGCGAACAGGCCCACGGCTGCTCTATGGCTGTAGCAAATTTCCGACCAGGCAAGAAATCATCGAGTCTATCCCTCCACGGCAAGTTGTAGATCGCCTGGTGTCGCGCTATTTTAGCTCCTTTGAGATGTCTACGGGTCAGTATTGTTCAAAAGTGAAACTTATTGTGAAACTGACAGCGGGACGCAGCTGTGTTGCACAGCGCTTAATTTCTGGAAGAGGTAGGCCAACGGTTTGCCTAGCTGCAACTCGATTGCTAACACCGCCAAGTACGAAAACTTCTGGAAGGATCCATCTGCAACCCCAGTCAGTTGGCTTGGTTTACTGTTCACCATCATGTGTCTGGCGGCGCAGTTTCAGATATCGAGGCTTGACCCTAACAGCCAGACTCCAGCGACTCCCTCGACAGAGCACGATCTCGAGAACATGGTGGAGACATTCAAGGAGAAAATTGTGCAATGTCTGATTCTGGGGGAATATGCCAAAGGTGGCCCGCACGTGCTCGAAACGCTCCTCCTATACATTGCAGTTGAGCTCTTCTCTCGAAACGACGCCGAGATTGGGGTTTGGATCCTCTTAGGCACCGCGGTTCAGCTCGCGATGTACATGGGATATCATAGGGACCCAAAGCATTTTCGAGAGATGTCGCCTTTTGTGGGAGAGATGCGAAAGAGGGTCTGGGCAACAATCGTCGAGCTTGATATTGGCATTTCCGCTCAGATGGGCCTCCCCCGACTGATCAAGCAATGGCAGACAGACACGGTGGAACCTGCAAATCTTCAAGACAGTGACTTCAATAAGACAACTAAGGAGATGCCTGCAGCTCGGCCAGAGAACGATCTCACTCCTATGCTATATCGGCTGGTAAAGGGCCGAATGATGTCGACGATCGGCTTCATCTGGGACTTTGCAGCCAACACCAGGTCTTACACGTACGCGGATGTCATGGACATGGACACGAAGCTGCGAGGGACCTATGTCTCCATCCCCGAGTGTCTCAAATGGCGATCAATGGCGCAATGTATTCTCGACTCATCACAGATCATCATGCAAAAGGTTTATCTGGAAATCATGTACCACAGAGCGAGGATTGTACTCCACCGGCGGTATCTCAATTGTTCGCCGACCAAGACCCCCTACGGTTATTCCCAACAGGCATGCCTGGACGCAGCGCTGAAGCTTCTTGAATATCAGCATATGCTGCAAGAAGAAACGCGGCCGTTTTGTCAGCTGTACCAAGAGCGGTGGCGTGTTACCTCCCTTGTCAATCACGACTTTCTTTTGGCCACTAGCGTCCTGTGCGCGTACTTGCAGCAGGTCCGTGGGGAGACGGCGACGGCAGGCGCCGAAGGAGGCACCAGCGTTGACACAATACGAGCATCCTTACAACGCTCATACGGCATATGGCTCAACTCAAGCAGCTCGTCCAAGGAGGCCCAAAAGGCCGTGAGCGCGTTGAGTGTCATTCTCGGGTCTCAGGACTCCATGGACACGAACACCAACAGCGAGACGGACATGTCGTTTGATCAGCTCCCCGCATCTCCCGGGACTAGCGTCAGCTTCTACCCCCAGAGTGAGTGATGCACATGGCGCCGCCCGTATCTTGAGGCTAACCTGCCAAAGTGTTTGGCGACTCGGCCGGCTTCGGAGTCCAATTCCCCGTGTTTGACTTGATAGGCCTGGGTAATAATGCGACTTCGCCAGCGGTGGCACCGCTCAGCAACTTTCAGGTCTCGACACTTGCCTCTAGTAGTGACTGGCAGATGTTGGATGGTGAGCTGCTTCCAGGCCGCTTCACGACATACGACGGACGCGACCCGACTGAGCGGAACTTAGCTCTGCAAAGACCCTGGAATGGGGCCAGGGCTTTCTATTAGCTTACGGCGATCCATAAGAAAGCCGGCGGCGGCACATCAACGCCGCGCGAACCCCACACCCAGTCTGGGCGGGCCTACACAGTTGAGCCTTCCACAGACCAACGGCCCTTTCCATTCCGATGAAACGAACACGCAGAGCCCCAGGTCCGCGTCTGGACTTGGCTACGTCCCATATAGCCAAATTGCAGTAGTCATAGCTTGATCCTCCAGAGGGTCCCAAGCCTTTAGCGAAAGAATTATCAGATGGTGGGGCGTTTGCCTCCTCGCTGAACTATACGGGGCGGCCCGCACTGAGGCTTTTGAGGCAGACATGATCAGAAAATCTGTGTATCATCTAAGACGTGTATAAATCCAATCACACCGCCATGTACGCCGATGCGGGCGTCGAGTGGCTGTAGACAGGATGAGTGCGTCAAAGCAATATGGACACCAAGTTTTTGTGACGGTGGTGCCACAATAACGTGCTCAGGCGTGCAACGGGGATGCGAATGCTTGTTCAACCTTGTTGCTGCTCATTCGCGTGTAATGCAGGAGACGGGGCAACAACGGCGCACGCTCCTGTATCTGGCCCGTTCGGTCGTGAATGGAGTGACCCCAGTTGCGCTCATAGCCCCCAGCTTATAACGTGTTCCACCACCGAGTGAGCCACCCCACCAAGTGAGCCAAAATTTCTTGGCGCAACCAACTCACATTCCGAGTTCTCATTTTAATCACTATTAAAGAGAGAGCCTGCGTACGTTGTACTTGCGTCGGATTCAGAAGATCCTTCTGTATTGTTTTTGCAGGTTCGAACGTTGTGCCCAGTCCCTCCGCAGTTTCCACAGCGCCGTAGAGCTGGTTGGGCTGTTTCGTGATCACCACTACCACGAGCTTTCTTTGATCCCTGAGACGCCGCAGATGCCTCAGCAGCTACCTGCGCCGATGCTACACTATAGTTCATTGTGCCACCGTGCTGTATCCGCTTCCGTTTACGCCCTTTGCGCTTAGTCATTACTGCTAATTGTTCTTCAAGCTCTGCAATGCGGGAGGCTTGAAGCGCGTTTTGATGAAGCATGAGTTCAGCGCCCTTTACAAGCTGAGAGAAGCCAGCCTGAGCAGTGAGAGGCGACCGCGTGAAGGAGTCGCTTACGAGCTTGGATTGAGATCCAAACTCATGCGTATTACTTGGAGTCTTCGACTGCTACGGCGTTTCTGGTAGTGGGGGTCCTGGTGGGGTACGCAGCCGTACTTCAAGGCGATCCAACACCACCTGCGCGTTGGTAGGGACGATTCCTGACGCCTCAAAGGCCTTTCGGCAGTTCTGCTCTGTAAATACGTCGAAAAACGCGTCTCTAAAGGCAGGGAGGAAGCCTTCCTTGTTGATGTGGAAGACGCGTCGGCGTGCCAAGTCTCGTACGCGTTGAGAGTACTTGCACTTCAACGGCGAAAAGCAGACTACGTCAAGCGGCTGGAGTATATGCGATGAGTGAGGTGGCAGGCAGATAGTGAGGATCTTGTTTTCGAGGCAATAGTCCTTGAAATCCTGGTTGAGATGGCTCTCATGGCCGTCTAAAATAAGCAGCCTATACCCGCCTACCTGGCGCGGTTTTGTATGCATGTCAAAGTGCTTTAACTACTTGAGACCAAGGGCATTGTTTGTCCAGCCGTTCTCAGAGACTGAGAGCTCCCAAGTGTGTGGTATAGCTTCCTCCTTGTACCATGCAGAGATGTGGACGCGCCCTTTGTAGATGATGAATGGCGGGGTTGCATACCCAGCAGCGCAAATACTCTGGATGACCGTAACCCACTCCCGATCGCCTGGCTGGATGAGATTAGGTCTTGTACGTCTCTCTGAGCCTGTAACAACCTTCATTGACCCAATGACACCTATCTGGAAACCGGTCTCGTCAAAGTTGTGCACGTCATCATCGTGGACACCGTACTTCGCTTTGGTGTCTGCAACCAGCTTGAACCACGCGCTGATCACC